>CAEGAD010018282.1:0-37063 GCA_903067055.1 Poeciliopsis paucimaculata
TTATCTAAATGTTTTACTTTGTGCAGATCCTGATCTTTGACCTACTTCCAGTCGTTTGATTCTAGACTGTCTATTGGTTAATGTTTACTGATCCCTTTCCCATCACGTCACGGAATTTAAGCGCCTGTTTTCGCCGGACTCCGTCGTCCGTTTCACCCCGGGTATTAGTCGGGCCCCGCTGCCCACAACAGGACAAGGTCTCAACCTTGCAGCACCAGGCTCCGTACACCTTTTAGTTCAGTCCATTTACCATTTACCATTTAAGTGAAGTTTTAGATCTCAGACGGCCGTATCAGGGTTAAGATTTCTCCTTAAGCCTGTAAAAGAGCCAAGCAAAGCCGGACGACTCAGACCACTTCAATTACATGATCCTGAAAGGTCATTATGGAACTTTTGCCCAATAACACCAATAAATTAGAACCTCCCTTCGACTCCAAGGACCAATTCTAGGTATTCTGAATTCTGGGCTGCGGTTAAATGTATGTTTTGCAGCAGTGAAAGTACAGGCCGAGTCTCTGCAGGCCGGGCGGCTAATTAAACCGCCGCTCGGCCTCCGCTGCAGTTAATGCTGTTCAATTATGAATGAGTGAGAAGGGGTGAAGAGGGCAGCACAATCAATGAAGAGGGGGGCTCGTAGGGTGGATGTAAAGGTGGTGCCGAGGCAGGATAAAAAGGGATGAATGTGAGGTGGAAAGAAAAAAAGAGCGAGGCAGTAAATCAGAAGCTGTGGAGCTGATGTTGTGACAGTGTTTTGTAGCTCTGATTTGAGCAGAGGAAGGGCTAATTTAGTGTCAGTCAGGCTGAAACGGGCCCTTCGGCGACATGGAGCCTGGTGTTTGTTTTGGTCCTCCTGACAGCCTCAGGCACCTCTCTTTATCTCCTACCTCATCGTCTTTTTGTCTGGATGTTGGTTGTTTCTCTCCGTGGCAGACGCCTGTCTCTCTCTCTCTTTCTGCTTCTGTCTCAGATTCACAACAAAAGGAAATAATTTCTTAAGCAACTCAATTTTCCTCCTGCTGTGACTTTGAAATCTGCGATAATGCAGAAATTTTGAAAAGATATTTGAGTCAGATTTGATATTAAAAATCTTCAATTGTTTTCACAGCTGATGGTCCAATAGATTCGGTTCTTTTTTGGGACCAAAACTACAACATTTGTTACATTTTCAGGTGCTGCGGTTCTCTTTTACTTCGTGTCAAATAAATCAAACTCGTTGAAAAACTGTTTCCCTCCTCGCCTGTGGTGGCGCTGTACCAAGAACCACAAAAGGAAACGACACAAATTTTTTTGAAGAAAACAGTAAAAAACAAAACACAAAAAGTTAATTTGTTACATTTTTCTAATTTTCTCAAAATTTTAATCAACAGATCATAAAAATTTGAGACAAAATCATCTGTAGAAATTTTCTTTATATTTACCATCACCGGTTTAAGTGACCAACTGACCAATGGGATTTATCTTTCCTGCATCATCTCTGAAGAAAATTGGTTAATATAAATTAACATTTAAATTTCCCTTTGCGTTTAATAAAGTATTTATTAGCTAGATTGAACTGAAATAGTTCTTTCCATAGTTCCAACAGAAAAGTTGACAATAAAATACAAATCAAAGCTGTAAGAGGAAAAACTAATGTAATGAGCACATTGGTATTTTTTTTATCTACTTTTTTTCTGTATTTCCTGACTGCATGACACGTAATTAATTTTAAATATAGCAGTTTTATTTCCTATTCACTTGATATTTTCAATTGTGGCCCAGAAAAACACCTTTTGACAACATGACAAGTAATTATTCCAACCTTAGTGATGTTATTTTATGTCGATGACCTTTTTGAATTTCCAACTCAGACATTTGCTGCACTGCTGCCTCTGTTTTGTGTTTCTGTGTCTCTGACTACAATTGAGTGTATCTCAAATTACAATTAGGTATCTAACTGAACCCTAATAAAAAATAAAATACACATAAAGACGTAGAAAATATTGTCTGCATTTAGAAAAACAAACTGAAATATCTGTGGAAACTATAGCTGGGCGGTAAATTAATTTAATCTATTAGGCAAATTTTTGGTTTTTGAAGATTTAATTTTCAGAAAATCTGATTATATATATAGATATATATAACTTATGTTGTAAAACTAGAATAAATTTGCATAACAATAAAATCCAAATAATAATACAATAAACTCATAATATTACTAGAACAAAGTGGTAATTTTATGATTAGTTCAACACAAAAAGTAACAAAAATGAAAATGGGGAATGTTGAGCATCTTTTAAATTTATACTTTAAGACTGTTTTTACAAATAAGATTGTTGCTAAGCGATGATTAGACAATGTATTTTAACACATCAGCATCGCATTATCAGCAGCAGGACTTTGAAAGAATCACTTCAGATCTCAGTAAATCTTAAATCTTTTTTCTGATTAAAACAACAAATTAAGACATTCCTCTGATAAAATTGCATTTTTATTCTGCTAATTTTCTGACGATATTCTTGTAATTAAACAAAATGTCTCATACCCTGACCATAATACTTACACAAGAAATTATTTAAATGATATATTTTCTGTCATTTGTAGTTTCTTCAATTAAAATCCGATCTTATATGAAAAAATAGGAGCTTTCATTTTTAAGCCCTTTCCTCCTTTGGACGAACAGGAAAGCATCATTTCTGAGGTTTTAAATGCAGATCCTTAATGCTCAGCGCTTTGTTGAGGGGTCCAAGCCTCCACAAAAACCTCTTTTCAAGGGTTGCTAAGCGATGATTAGACAGTGGTCCATTGGAGAGCAGAAAACTGAGATTTCAACACAGATATCGCCATAAAAAGAGAAAAAAATTCTCACAAAGCAAAAAAATTATTCTCCACAATCAGAGAAGATGATAATCGGTTCTGGAGGTTTTATTACACAGCAAACAGCTCAGAGTCACGATCAACACAGGCAGGGTGTGGAAAGTGTTTTTGTCCCTCTTCTTGTCTGACAAAACGTTTCCTCACATTCAGACGGAAATAAAACCAGGCTGCAGCATTTCTCTGCAGGGCGGAAACATACGAACCGCACACAGACACAAATCCGGACGCACACATATGCACAAAATTAAATCAGCGTCAGCGAGCTTGGCACTTGTGCCTTCCTGGCCCCCCGACCTGCTGGCTGATTCAATTTTCTGGGCAAATCTGCCGACAGTGACCGCTACCGTTCACCTTTAGAGAGAACGGAGCGGGGAGGAAGCCAAGCCGAGGCTGGCAGGTCGAGAGAGGCAAAGAGAGGGTGAGAGGAAAGGTGACTCTTACTGCACATTTTTGTAGTTAGTCGGAGGGTTTGCGATGAAGGTGAACGCCGATGATGTTCCTGGGTGGCAGGAGCAGCTTCAACTTCAGAGGAACTGAGCAAAAAGGAGAAAAATCAAGATTTAAATAGATGTTTTCTGTTAGGCTCCATTCACACTGCAGGCCTTTTATTATTATTATTATTATTATTTGTTTTTAGTGAAATCTTATTTATTTATTATTTTCATGGTCGTTCAGACATTTATGCAGCTTGTGTGTTCTCCTTATGGTGCTTTGATTTTACACAATCTTCTGGTTCTCTTCAGCTCAGGTCTATGGTCTGTCTTAAAGCTGCAGTACGCAAGTTTTATGAAAAAAGTGCTAAATATGCTAACTGATCTTAGCATTCAAAACAGGCTCTGCTCGCGGCAGAGGAGTGATTGACAGCGCTAAAACCCGCCTCCTGGCTCTGATTGGTTGTTTTTAGTTAGCAGTGGGAGAAGGCATAGGAGCTAAATTTTTTTCAGATTATCTATCTCTTACTATACGGTCAAGACATGGTGACAGTTTCAACAAATATGTAAAAAAAATAAATAAATAAAAAATTATATAAGTTACACGCTGCAGCTTTAAAGCCCTGCTCTCTCCTTAACAAACACCCCAAAATTCTTGAACAAATTTTGTTCACAATCCTCTCGAGTCTCTGGTTATCCATGTGCACCTTTCTCTAATTCACTTTTTCCATCCACTCAATTTTCTCTGAACAAACTACTTGCCTTTTTTCACAATATTCAACATCTATTAAGCTGAATTTTGGGATTTCATAATCTGTATGCAATAATCATCAAGATTATAAGAAATAAATGTTTGAAATGTTCCACTGGATCCATGTAGTATAAGTTTCACTTTATGAAATGAAATATATTGAACTATTTCATGATATTCTAATCTTATGAGCTCGTCTTGCAGAGGAGAAAAAATTTTACTTAAATCTTCCAGACTCTCATTTTTCCAATCTTCTTTTTTTTTGCTAAGTTATTAAAATTTATGCTTGAACGAAGCTGCACACAGGCAGGAAGAGGTGGATTTAGAAAAAGATGTGGAGGTAAAAGGAGAATTACGACTCTGTTAATCTGGAGGCTTTTCTGTTAAAAAAAACAACAAAAAAACACCTGATTTTTATTCCTGAGAGAGATTTTAACAACACAAACACCATCCCAAGCTGATGTAGTAACATGACACCTTCACACGCCCACACAAGCATGTTGTCTTGGTCACACTTTTTTTCCTTTCTCTTTTTTTTTGCATTGTGAAGATTTCTTCTCTTATTAATGATAACAAAAATATGGAGTTCTGAACATTTTCTCTGTCGAAACAAGCAGAAGACGGTGGAAGTGTGAAACTTTCCGAAAATTTTCTTTCACAATGGCACAAAAAAAAAACTTACGTTTCTATTCACTGGATGAAAACTGCAGACCAAATTTTAGTTTCTGAGTGGCTGTTACACTTTGTAGATTATTTATTCTGCACAACCAACATGTGTTCAAACCAACATGCGTTCATAATAGTATAATTTAAATATGAACAATTATTATTTTTGTTTTTCTTTATCATACAGTATCAAATACAGTCAAACAGAAAGAGCAGAAACAGGAGGTCACATATGCTCACTTCCATAGACATAAGCTCTGATTAAATTGAGTGTGTAGTCGCTGGCTGCTCCTCAGGTGTGTGTGTCCTTGTGTGTGTGTGTGTCCTGTAATATTGTCTGCAGTCCCATGGGCTGAAGCTGAGCAAACTCAATCAACTCCCACTCACCTCTGAGGCGCTCCTTACACCGTCAGGCCAGGATTCGACTCTGACCCGGCAGAGACCGAGGGCGAGCGAGCTTCTCCGTGCGTTAAGGAGAGAGAGAGAGAGATCTGTGTCATCGTGTTTATGCGGCGGCGGCGGCGTGTCTGAGCCGGCGCCCTTGAAGAAATCAAAGCGTTCTGCAGATTGAATGCATTAGCATGAGAGGCTGAGGTTTCTGTGCAGGAGCATGCAGCTCTTCATGTCTTACTGCCAAGATTAAAATCCAGGCAACTCCCTCTGGACTGAACCACACTGAAAAAACGAGCAGTGACCTTTTACCCAGATTACCAAATCCACTGAAGGATTCAGCGGATGTGCAAATAGAGATGCACCAATCTGATATTAAAGGGACATTATCACGTAAAATCCACTGTTTATCAGCTTTAATTAATTTTATAGTGTTATTCCCTCTTCAGAAACATACCTGGAGTTTAATCTCCATGACAACAATTCAGCTGTGCAAAACGCCTGGTCGGTGCTAGCTCCGCCTTCAAGGTGCAGCTCCTCCTTTTAGCTGCAGTTTCCAAGCTTCAGAGCTTCTGTCCTCCCACATACAGCTCCTTCAGACTAGCCTGCAGCAATTGGCAGACACCTGCTGAGCCCATTATAGGAGCTGCGTCTCAGTTTAACGCTGGTAAAATGTTGCTAAAGGGTTAATAGAGGAGCCATGTTGTGATGACTCCCTGAAGTTTCAGAAAGACAAGGAGTTTTTAAAGAGACAGAGGCCCAATTTCAAGGCCTTAAATCAGAGAGTAACATTTCTTTACATTAATATTTGATATTTGTACCATTTTTTTTAAACAACTGAAGTTAACATAGTTAGTTGATGTGCCTGGAAAATCAATAATACTACCCTTTTAATATGTGTATCAGTCTGATATTGAAAAATAATCTAGATTGGTTATCAGTGACAATGTTCCTGATCCATAAGGACAAATCTATACAGTCTAGGTCTATGTTTTCTGCTCTCAGTGACATCTATATATAGAATTCCTAATTTTCCTTTCCGAATCATTTGAAGTTTTTTGCGGTTTATTTTTTTCCACATGTTTGTCCAAGTTAGTTAACCTCTTGTTTTTGTCACTTTTAAATTCTTTATTATTAATTTAACAATTTTAGTGACAGTAGTAGTTTTAGTTTTTTTCATACTTTGGTTAAATTTTAAGCGCAGAGTTCTTCTACTCGACTGAAGATGCCATTAAAAAAATGCAATCGGTTTATTATTGACTGGCGTTTTCTCCCAACTTTTTACTGCCGCCATTTTGCGGACTAGTTTAATGATTAATGAATGATGTAATTTGCCGACAGCTTTCGCTTCTGTGGCAAAAATAAAACAATTTCACAAATTTTTGAGGGCTAATAAATACATTAATAAACACAAAAACAGAGGATAACATATTTATAATTTCACACAATGTAGCTCCAGTTAAGTTATAGTTTTTCAGTTAAGAAAAATGTTTTCCTGGTTTCAGTTTTCTTGATTTACTTTTAGTTAACTGTACTAAACCTTGAAACCTACTTGGGTTTCTTGTCTCTTGTTCCTTTAGAGGCCAGATATTTGGCTTATTATCAGAGTAAAATAATTCAAATAAAAATATTATCACTATTATCTCTACTGTGTTGATCTGTAACATCCAATGAGACAAAATGTGGGCATGTTGAGGGATTAGGATTACCTCTTTACCTGCTGATCCGCATTACCTTCCTCTCCTCCACCTTTTTTTCAGAATGACTAAGCGCAAAGTAGTGCGTGCTCACAGGTCGGATGCTTTGCACAGACAGCAGCCATCAATCAGCTGATCAATCATAATTGGCTCATTTGCATATTACCCATAAACTCACAATCATCACTCATTTATGCAAATTGTGAAAGCAGGCTTGAGGGAGGAAGGGAGGTCAGTGCTGAATCCACATTGAAATTAGAGCTTTATTTAGATTTATGCAGATGTTAACGGTAATGATATACAGCCGGCACGGCGAGGAACGCTAATACATCTGCTGCCAGAGACACAGAATAAAACAGAACAAACCGGGAAGACTCGTATCTGCAGCAGGGTTTATATATTTGGACGCCAAGTTTACAACTGTATATTTATGCTGCATGGCTGTTTAAGTTCGGTCCTTAAAATTTGGAAAGGTTTATGGATTTTGTTGAACTTAGAGATACAATAGGTTTCCACAAAAAATCCTGCTAAATAAGTTTGACTTTATTTTCCCACCTCAGGTTTGATTGGGGATCAAAATTGCAACATTTAGTACTTTTTCGGCTGGTGCAGTTCTCTTTCTCACTGCAGTGAGTCAAACCAACCAAACTAATTGAAAAACCTGTTCTCCTCCTCGCCTGTGGGGGCGTTGCACCAAGAAACACTGAAGACCACAGAAGACCTCAGAAGAAGACATAGAGTGCAGCTTCCTTCTTCATGAAATGTAAACAAAAATGGAGAGGTCTTTTTGTGGTTGTGGCTCTTTTGCTAAAAGACAAAACAGCCATTTCTCCCACTAGAGCTAGACATCTAGTGAGTTAGTTAGATCTACCCAGAATGCCTTGCGACATACTCCTCTTCCTGGTTTTGGAGCCGGCCCCTTGGTGTTCACTTCATCAGAACTGAGACTGTGGCGAACCATAGTTATGCTAGCTTGACTATGACAACTTTAACTTATAGAGGTGTTGCAGAGTTTCGTGTGTCTCAGTTAAAATGGAGACCAGGTGGACCAGTTTGCCTTTTTGGTCCGGCTGGTGATGTTACTCAGTGGGTAGAGAATCCAGAAATTTTATTGAAGTAAGAGTAGCGCTACTTCATAATAAAAGTACTCAAGTAAAAAGTACAGTGTAGTAAAAATACTCCTAAAAGTTTTTTATTTTTATTTTTTAGTAAACATAACTGAGTAAATGTATCTAGTTAATACTTAATTCTGGTAATGGGGTAGATGGACAATTTTTCATAATTCTACCCGTTTGTTTGGACCAGAATCTGTGGATGCTGGTGAACTGTTATCTAAATTTGTTTTTAATTTTCCTGGGATTACAGAGCATAAAACCCAAAGTTCACTTTCAGTCCACAGGGCTCTGTACTTGGATCTTCATTTTTCTTTTATATAGTTTTATTTTTGAGTGTCCATCTAAATCCTTTCTATGACAAATTGTTTTAGAAATTGTGGCATTGTTTTAACTCATCTTTTAAATGTTTCCAGAAGCAGCGAGGGCTTTCTCCCAGCCTAGATTAAAGTTGTTATGTCGCGATATGTAAAAACGCATGTTATTTTGGCTTGTAGTAGTTTGTATGGCTGTGTGAGCAGAGCAGAACTGACTGTTGAGGAAAAAGCTGAAAGGTTGTTGGCTTCAAAGCGGTTCAATATGTCAGATAAACACACAGCTCAATGAACAGCTGGAAAACACAGTAGAGACGGAGACGGGAGGCGAGGGAAGGACAAAGATGAAAAGGGACGAGAGGCAAAGAAAACATGGAACAACAACAGCAAAATCTAGATTAGGATGAGAGGCGAGCTAAGATGGAGAAAAACAATAATATCCGCCAAGGCAACAGGGAAGGTGAACGAAACAAAAATGTGTCGCCGATCACGAATTGCTATGAATATCAAATATTAATCAGAAATCTAAAATAGATGTTAAATAAGCATGTTAGTTTCAACATTTTAGCACATCTCATTCTTATCAAATCAATCTGAATGTTTCACTATTATTGATTTTTTTTTATTTTTTACTGTCTTTACCAATACTTTGAATTCCATCACACATAAAATGTAAAATTTATTTTTCTCATATTTAAACTACATTTTTTACGGCTTTAAAATGATTAAATGTGTGCGTTTTTACATTTCTGGTGTTTTCTCAATTCCCCAGTTTTACTATAATTTATCCTAGCTGTTCAATAAATTTTTGTTTATTTAGTTTTATTTAATTTTGGTGAGTCACTTTATTTATTTAAAGCATTTTGATTCCAGGAAATGACTAATACAAATAAAATCTGACTGATTCAAGGATGAAGACAGTATCATGGGAGAAAAGGTTTGAGAATAAGGTCGAAATAATACGACTTTCTCATAATACCATACATTTATTCTCAAAATATTATGAATCTATTCTTATATTGTTATGTCTTGTTCTTAAATTTATTCAACTTTATTCTCGTAATTTTACGACTTTAAATATTATGACTTTATCCTAATATTATGCCTTCATTTTTGCAGTATTTTAACTTTATTCTCTAAATATTATTACGATTCTCATATTATTCTGCCTTTATTCTCGTAATTTATTTACATTTTTGTTTTGTATGTACATTATACTTCATTGTACAATGATCGATCCAATCTAGTTTATCGTTTGTTTAGATATTTTCTAATAAAGAGCAAAATTCCAGCTCATATAAATCATAAATACAAAATAAGAACTAAAAACGGTTTGTGTCTCTGACATTAAGTTTTGACTCATAAATCTCGTGTTAAGCAGCCGTTTTGTTGCGTAAATGCCGGCTTCATTTAAGATCGTCTGTCAGATTAAAATTTTTACCTTTTGGTCACTTTTGGTAACAAAGTCTCATCTGCAGCGAAGATTCACTTTGTGGACGTCGTCTTCTTTTTTAACGGAGATGGGACTGGAAATGTTAAAGTTTTACTTCTTGTTTTTAAATCCTAGATTAGAACATATTGAGCTGCTGGACAGAAAGAGGAAAGTAGTTTTAATTCACTTGTAAAAACCGCTTGAGCCTTTCATTTGCGATGTCTAATTCTTTGTTAGATTTCTTTGGGTAGTTGTCATAGTGACCAAGGCTGAACATTAAAAGCCTCACAGATTCACTCCTCATGCTAAACTCAAGGATAATATCACGCCTCACCTGAGAAAGAAAAGAGGTTCTGTTAGCGGATCGGCTAAGAGTGGTTTATATAAGCCTTTTTCTATAGCTGCAGTCCGCTGCTTTGGGTGGATTGAACCTCAAAGGGCCAAAATGTGACAAAATGCAGTCAGGAAGAGATGATAAACTCAGCATAGAAGAACAGAATAGCTTAGAAATAACTTTTATTTTCCCTCAGTGGGAAAATTCAAGTGTGCCAGCAGCAAAGTGGGAGGCAAGTCGAAACATGTAGATTCACACAAAGATAGAATATAAAACCTGAAAGTAAGAATAAGACTCTGCAATCAGAGTCTTATTCTTACTTAAAGCATAAGAATAAAAAATACTGTGCAGTCATGAAAGAATATCGCACTGCAATTCAAAGAAATGTGCAGCCGAGTCAGATAATTAAAAAAATGTGCATAAAATTGAGGAATATTTGTGAAAAATGTGCAGGGACGAAACTATGACGGTGTATTACGACCACTGTAAATACAGAAAAAAAGGAGTAAGTTTTTGCCAAAACGTTTTGAGATTATTTTCGGGCATCTTCTAGAGAGAAATTGGGAAGTTTCTGACCTATAAAACAATAAAATTTGCTTGAAAATAGCAACAATTTTGAGACTTTGGAACTCAGAAATTTCCAAAAAACTTTTCTAGAAAATTTCAGAGATTTGTATAAAAATTTCTGAGCTTTTGGTGAAAATTTACACGTTTTCTGTCTGCAGTGACCCTAATACGTCGTCGTAAGTTTCTCAACTCTTTGCATTTATTTGCTCTCAGACAATAATTTTCTGCACAATTTAGAAATAATTCACATGGTTTTTTTGTTTTTACATTCTCTGCTTATCATGTAAGTAATTTGTAGACATCTGTAAACTTTATTTAAATTTCTTCCAAGGTTTTCAAAAACAATGTAAAGAAAACCACAGAATCGCAGAAGTTTGGTGATGTGTTAAATATTAATTATCGTATTGATCTCAATATTGGAGGTTCGGGACTTGTAATTACTTGGAATTGGATTGACACAAGAATATGCACACATCTAGTATGCATGTGGATTAAATTATATCCAGATTTTAAATCCTAATCCTTGAATTAGGATTTGTGTGTTTAAATCTGTGACTGATGCATTGTGCATGGCAGCCTGGGCTTGTTTTTGCCGAGCGGTGTGCCTGTGGGTCGGCCTGACCCGCTGATTAGGCTCTAAATGATTAACGCTGGTGTCTGTCAGATCTCATTAATGTCCTAAATGTGGCCTTTATCAGCTCCGATACTCCAGGTCACTGCCGGCCAATTAGCAGGAAGCTGAACACGTGAAGCTGAGACTCAGCCGAGGAGAAGGAAGGAAGTTTAATGGAGCAAACGGTGAACATCGATGGTCCTCTGATTGGCTTCCTGCTGCAAAAACAAGAAGCAACATTTCTTGTTTTTACTCACCTGCTTGACATTAAGGTGCATCCATTCTATAAACTGCAACGATATATTAGGGTCATTGTAGAAAGGAAAAGGAGTGAATTTAAAGCATTTCTCAAGAAATTCTCAAAATAATTTCAGAGATGGTCTAGAAAACAACTGAAATTTCTGAAGTCAAATGTTGAAAATTTGCTACTAATTGTTTTTTTTAAGATAAATCTCAGGAATTTTCTTATTTTTTCAAACTAAATAACATTCTGAGATGAATTTATATTTTCTGAGGTTTTCTAAGAAATGTTTGTCTTTCAAACAGAAATTTCCAAGTTTTATTCCCAGAACATTTGCATATTTTCAAGCTCTGAGAAATTTGGTAATTAACATTATTTAATTTAAAGAAGTATAGAATGCAGACTCGGCTATTTACTAATATCTGAACTGTTAGTTGATGAATTTTATCATTACGTTCTGGTGCAACCAGCTGTTTGAGAACATTCATGAATTTGACGTGACCCAAAATGAAAATGTGCCTCAGAGTTTTCCTTCCTCTGGGTTTTGTGTTTCTCACTGCAACTAGTAACTGATTCAGCAGAACCGCCCAGCATGGGTCGGACGCTGAGGCGCAGAACCAACTGTCAGTGTTTCTGTCACGCCTCGACAGAAGTTCTCCATCGTCAGCTGATCTGCTGACTGTCATATTGTTCCCTCACTTCCTGCAGCTGTTTGCTGCTCGAAAGCCACCAGATAGAAGATTTGCTGAAACTTAAGTTGCTTGTGAAGACGAGGCGCGAATCGATCCGGGTTTCTAACCAGGTTTAAATAAAAGTAGGATAATCAAATAGCAGCTTCCCTCGTGCAGGTAGTGTAGAATATTGAGTATTACGGCGCCCCCTACAGGGCCATAGGGATTTTATTTTTTTTCATCTTGCGAACATTTTAATTTTAATAGGCATCTCTAACTCTTTCTAGCTTTCCAGTGAATTGTTCAGGAGGATCGTTCTGCTTCACTTTGGGGCCTCGTTTACCTGCCGGTGTCGGCTAACAGAAGAAGTCGTGTTGTCACCTCTGCAGCTCGCGCTAAATTTGTAACATCAAAGGCTGCAACATTTGTGAATTTCCTGGAGTGAAATCCAACATCCAGAGCGGCTGCCGCCTCATGAATTTGTAAATAATCAGATTTGTCCTAGTTTAGATGGTCATTAGGGGAATATTCTGTAACATGTCAGTTATTCACATCAAAGAGGTCTAAATCTGCAGAGTATTTCCAGAAATCCTCTCTAGATGCTGGAGCGCATGAGTACAACATTTTCATGTTAGGTCACAAAACGTCTGCGTAATCACCTTTGTTAGCTTTAGGTGGATTTCTAGTCAAACTTATTAAAATTTAGGAGCACATCTCTGTCAGGGGGAGGAACTGAAGGCATCATGGTGGCTTTTTCTGTGTTTGCGCTTCACCAGTTGTCCAACCCTCAAGTGGAGGAGTCCGGATGTATCTGGGCCGCCATTTTATCCATTTTAAACTATGGAAATGATGACCAACGCTCGGTAACATTACGCTAGATTAAACTTGCATCAAAAAGGTGTTTAGTGGACCCACTTTGATTGAGTTGAAGTGTGAAGGAGGTTGCGTTACATACTAAAGGGGATCTATTATGTTTTTGTACTTTCCTTTGGGTCTCTGCTGTATGACGGCACATTAGAGCAATTCGACATAGAAAAAAGAAGTACATTTCCGCCAATAAATTTTGAGATCAATCTCAGAAATTTGCTAGACTAACAGTCCAACAGTCAAAACATTTGCAAGAAAAAAACTAAAATTATGAGCTTTATCACAGAAATTTTGTGGTTCTTCCCAAACATGTTGTGTTTCAAAATTGCAAAATGTTAGACTTTTAAACAGAAATTTCTGTTTTTCTGCTGGAAAAAACTCAGAACTTTTGAGATTCATCTCAGAAATTTTTGAGAAAAATCTTGGAAGTTTTCGAACTCCAAATGTCAAAAATTTGCAAGAACATTTTCGGAAATGTTGAGATCCATCTCAGGAATTTCATGTTTCAAAAGTGGAATTTTTTTTTTTTTTTTACTTTTAAACGCCGAAATTTTCACGCTTTTTCTGGTGTCTGAAAAATGAGCCGTTTTTAAACCTCCTGACAGTTTTTAAGCAATCAGAATGCCTATAAAAACTTCCTGATTGCTAAGTCACTTTCAACAGGCACTGCTCTGTTACCTAGCAACCCCAACGAAGCCCAGCCCGTTACCTAGCAACCCGAGTGGAACTCCAGCTATGTTTTCTCAGCTCATTTAATACTCTGTCAGTTAAATCTGATTTTTTAAATCAAACAGTACCTCATTTACTGATGAAAAGTTTCACTTTTTTACTCTTCCTTGAATATATACATATTTTTTTAACTTTCTCTGCTGCGTTCAGCTACTGCACCCACCTCTGTTACCGGGTCAGAAAAGTTTACTTTAACGGTTCGCTGAGATTTACGTGCAAACATTTAAGCCTGAGGCCTGTGCAGAGCATCATCACTGTTTTCTCATGTTCAGCATCACCTGGATCCGTTGTCATGGCAACCGATGCCAAAAGCCTAAAGTGCTCCGTCCTGAACTCTAACGTTGGAGATCAAATATCCAGAATTGGTTTAAATTAAAAGATAAAATAAATTTAATATTTTCCTCCCAGCTGTTGCCCTTTTATTTTTTCTTCTTTTGTTGTTCTCCCACCTTCTCGTGTTGCTCCTCATCTATTCCCCCTCACCTCTGTGTTTCCCTCTCGTCTCACCTCCACAGGTGGTCGAACAGCTGTGGAGAGCGGCAAAGTTCTCTGATGCAAACAGACACCTGGACCAGGCAAGACAAACCACGGCGCCACCGAGATCAAACAGGAAGTTAAAGGTGACTGCTGGGTAGGAAACAGGCAGAATGGAACAATCGAATGTAAAAGAAATGCTGGATTCATGCCCTACCTTAATCTGTTTCCTAAATTAGTGCAAAACATATTAGAAAATAATCGTTTTGTAGCCACACAAAGGTCTGAATATAAGCAGAATCACAAAAGCACTGAAACAGAACTTGTCTGACAACATGAAGACGGTCAAAAAAAACCTTTAAAAAACCACACACAATGGCCTATTTCAAGTTAATTAAAAAACAGAAGTTTGAATTTGAAAACAGAAACACATTTCCCCCTGTTAACTAGCAACCCAAATGGAGCTCCAGCATTTTTGGTGAGCTTGTTTTCAAGCTGTATGTGTTGTACAATGGCTGCTGGAAAAGACCAGTGTTTTGTTGTTGACTTACCATCCAGAAACCACTTGTATCGTTTCTGCAGGAGGCTCTACTAATGCTTTTCTAACATGTACGGTTGTAGAGTTGCACTCTGTTTCACAGTGTAAACATAGAGCTGGGGGTGTGGCCAGCAGCAGATTATTTGGATTTAAAGAGACAGAGACCCTAAAACAGCAGAGGAGACCAAAATCTCACCTTCTAAGAATAATTTTGTGCAAAATATGTAATAAACATGTTCTGTATACTATGAATCTTAAAGACTTAAAATACATTGTAAAACTGTAGATGGATATTAATACAAAATAAACAAAACATTATATGCACTTTTTGAGAAGAAAAGCCTATTTATAAGATAAAAATGTCTCTCATTGCTCATAAAGGCTTAATGTAACAATTCAAAAGTAAACAGTAAATATTAATTATGTTTGGATGCTTCTTATGTCATGCTGTGAGCAACTCACAGCATTGAATCAAGAAAAATTCCCGAACGCGGCTCCTGATCCAGCAAGTCGGTTTTTTACCTCTCTGTAAATCTCTTCCCTTCCTCAGTCTCAGACAATTAAAAAAGTAAACATGATTATTCATCGCATGATTAAATAAGAGCTCCTCAGGAAAAAGCACACGATCGCCGTCCATGTGTCGGTACACCTCAACACCGCTCTCTCAGTACAGGATGTCTGTGTGTGTGCGTGTGTGTGCGTGTGCGTGTGTGTGTGTGGGCAGAGGTTAATTTAGCCCAGCAGTGAAGAGCCCTTGATAAAGAGCAGCCTGATCCCTGTTTAATTACCTTCCGTCTACGTTTCATCGGCACACCCTGGGTCAGAAGTGTGTGTCTGTGTGCTGAATGTGGGATTTGTCTCTGAGCAGCGACTCGCACAGCACACCTCAGCAGCTCTGCGAACTCCTGTGACATTTACCCGTCTACTCATGCTCCAGGTTTGACATGTCAGGCTTTACTGAATGAATTGTAAACAAATACATTCCTTCAGAAATCCTTCAGAAATCATCAGCTTCTCTAGCAAAACAAGAAGATGATTTAATAAAGTCATCACAGGTTACTGAGTTACTGAGTGGAACCTTTCTTCCTTTTGAAGGTGAGTTTTTCCTCTCCACTGTCGCTACATGCATTCTCAGTAGGATGGATTGGTGCAATTACAATGAATTTACTTGACTTCGAATACAATTTTCTGTCATCCCTTGAGACATTACTTCTTGTGAATTGACACATTGCGTGTTATTGTTTACATATGTAAATTTCGAGCTTGTGTAAAATACTGGGGGCCAAAAAGATGATTCTTTTTAAATCCATTGCACCAGATTATTGATTACCTCTCAGAGTTGGTGTGTGGCTCAACTTTTTTTAAATTATTATTTAACCTAATCAAAACACACCTCATTCCAAAGCACATCTACATGCTAATGTTGTCACAGTCAAGTTAGCATAACTGACATACGACCCTTTCCCTCACAAGGTTTTAGGTGGACCAGAGTTCACTCTTTTGGTCCGCATGAGAGTTTGATTGCCCATTCACTCCTTTACAAATGAACCTGACTTTCCAGACAAACAAACCTGAGTTGTATGAAAGCAGGCTAAATGTGGCAGATATGAAAGCACCCTTAGTGTTCACGCTAACCCCTAACTCTAGCTCTTTTACAAACCATGGCCTTTGTTTTGTTGAAGTGAATTGCGGTGTGGTTCCAATGTATATGTGAACATCAATCAGATGGGAGAGCGCTCTAACAGCAGGAAGTGAACTTAACACAGGCATTCTGGGTAAATACAACCAAAACAAATGTGCTGGCCCAGTGCTACCAGGAGAAATAGCTCATGGTCTTCAGCCAAAGGCAAAAGAGAAATCCTACAACCGCTAAAATTTGACGCCACTCCATTTTTGTTTACATTTTGTGAAGAAGGAAGTTGTGCTCAGTGTCTTCTTCTAAGGTTTCCTTGTGGTTTCCTTCAGTAGGTGCGTTTCCATAAATCGTGTACTGGCGCAAATTGGAATTACAAAAATAAATTCACAGATACTGATACTTGGCTGTATGAAGATTAGTTTATTTTGAAAACTTTAATGCAAACACTTTTTTGCATCACAGCAGTCATGTGATCAACAGCCCGATGTTACTACTGCCGGAAACGACAAATAAGACAACAGGAAGTTGTAAGATAAGGTAGCTGCATGTTTTGTAAATAACTTATTGCGTGAACAAACTTATTCCCGTCTGATTTTGATTGCGTTTCCTGTTTAACAGAAACACCTCCATTGCATATTTGTGTTTTACATTAGCAGAATATTGACAAAAGTTTGTGCACATTTGTAATGGAAATCCAGCTTGTGGTTCTTGGTGCAGCGCCACCACAGGTGATGAGGGGAACAGATCTTTCAACTGGTTTCGATCATTTGACTCAGTATAATGTGATGGCAAACTGCAGCAGCTGAAAATGTAACAAATGTTGCAATTTTGGTGCCCAATCAAACCGAATCCACCAGATGTGAAAAACTCAGTGTTGTCTTAGATTTTATAACACAATTAGATACTTATTAGGATGTAATCGGGCTGATATATACTTAATAAAGCAGTCAGTAACTTCATATAAATAAACCTTTGGGGGCCTTCAATTAGTTTCCCAATTTGCTTCAGTATGGCCCTCCTGGTGTGGCCCAGACAAGCAGAAGTACAAAGCCTGCAACAAAGAAGAAGCAACAGACGCAGGTGGGGGGGGACCGAAGCCAGCAGGAGGGAAACACGAAGCACAGAAATATGGAGGGAGAGTTGGAGAAGAAGAGATGGAGAGTTTCCAGAGGAGAAGTGAGTAATGATGGGGAGTCCCTGCAGCGCTCTCACAGAGAAACAACTGCGGCCCAACACTAATAACACAAACAGACATGTGCATGCGCCCATCCGCTCGCAATCCCACTTTCTATCGATGCTGCACAAAGTCATCAAGATGGATGACGCGAGGCGGATGAAACCGTGTATCTCTCTGTTCCTAATTATACCCTAACTGCTGTTCTGGTGAATCTAATTATTAAAAGATTTTCTTTCCTCTCTTGTAGGGAAATTTTCCCCCTTCGTTCTGAGCTGAGCAGCGACTAACGAACACACACATGCTTGTAAATACAGCCGCCTTGTGCTCCTCGTGGCGCTGCCTCTGCTCCGGCTGACGGCGGGCCCCAGATATACCGGTAATTTAATTAGGCCTAATAAAACGGCTGAGTGCAGCAATCAGCGACACATCACTGGCAGAACGAAGCGACTGCACTCGCATGTGTTTCTTAAAATGCCTAATAACATAATTACACACACAACGGCACGTCTCGCCGCTGCTAAACAATGCAGGCAGAATGCTAATGGACATTTGTGCCGTTTTAATTGTTTTCCTGCATCGCTCCTTCCCTCCACCCTCCTGTCTAGTTTCTGTTCAAGACTGATGACAACAACCAGAGCTCACAAATAAAGAGCGATAACTCGCAGACTTTGTTTTAATTACAGTGTAAACAACACAGCGGTTATTAAACTGCTCATCTGCTCCCACAAATTAATCAGATAATAAAGTAAAACAAATGAAATTACCGGGAAATTCAAAGTAGATAATGTGAGCTTAAATTAGATTTAACTTGTAGTGTTTTATTAAGGATGTAATGTAATCAATGGTAAACACTGGATTGTTTTAGCTTTTAATTATGTCTATGTTTTAGGTTCTGGGTTTGAATCCTGATCTGGGGTCTCTCTGGTTGTTTTCTCTCCAGTTCAGCTTAATTAGCTGAGTTTCCATTAACCATAGAATCGAGCAAATTGGAATTATGAAAATAAATTAGCTTAATGGAGACGCACCAATTAAAAAAAACAAACATTTTTTGGGGTAAAATGTTTTTGCATTGGGATGAGGTATTTTTTCATTTGCATCAAATTAGTGTATTTAATAAAAACTGCAGTGGAAACACATGAGTCATGATCAACAACAGGATGTTACTACTGGCGGAAACAATGAAGAAGACGACAGGAAGTGTTAGGAGGATGATGGCAATGCATGTGTTTAATGATTTATTCACATGTGATTTTAATTGTTTCTTATTTACCAGAAACAGCACAATTGTGAAATTTTATTTCTTCAACATTAGCAGAATATTAAGTTTGTAATGAAAATCCAGCTATTGTCATCGTACACCTACATAGTTTTATAGTACTTACAAAATGTATGCGTTGTGATTAAGCTTCCTGTTTTACTTCTACCTAGTTTTTAATCTGCTGTTGCACTGATAAAAATGGGTCTAGATGTGTGGAAATGGCAGGGATTTTGTGGACATCATTGATTAATGATGTCGTATTTTCTCATCAGTTGTGCAAAAAGTTTTTTTTCCCACGTAGGATACTTTCACTCCAGTCCTGTTTAGTCCACTCTAATCAAACTATGGCTGAAAGCACAACATCTTTATAGTAGTAATTAAACAAAAAAAAATTACACTTTAAAAGTTCTAAGTAGTTTTAGGGGAAGATGCATCCTTTACTTTAAGTGGCCAATCGTTTACAAAAGGAACAATGTTGTTGAATTTTAGGCAATAAATGTTTGTTTTTCTTATTTAAATAATGAATTGAATCATTTGTATATCTTCATATTTTAATGTGTTTCTAATAATGTATAAAAAGACTTGTGTGGTTAACATTTTTTTTTTAGATCTAATTCACTATCAGAGTAATTGATTAATTGATTCCAAAAATAATTGTTAGTTGCAGTTCTTAATCAAACTCCGGTTCATTTGCCTGGAAAGTCCAGTTCATTTGGGGAGGTACGAACGCTAATCGAACTCTGATTTGAAACAAGAGAGCAAAATCTGGTCCGCCTACAAACCTCGGTTCGGTTAACGTAAACTCTGATGCGGTTTCAGTGAATAAACGAACCAGATTACTAAACAGGGCATTCTGGGTAAATACAACAAAAGCAAGCACATTAGCTTAGCGCTAGCGGGAGAAATGACTTGTGGTCTTTTACCAAAGACAAAAGAGAAATCCTACAACCACTAAAATCTGACGTTAACTCCATTTTTGTTTACATTTCATGGAGAAGGAAGTTGCACTCAGTATCTTGGTGCAGCGCCCCTACAGGCGAGGAGGGGAACAGGTTTTTCAAAGGGTTTGCTTGGTCTGACTCCGTGCAGTGAGAAAGAAAACCGCAGCAGCTGAAAATTTAACAAATGTTACAATTTTGGAACCGAATCCGACTGTGTGAAAACACCGTAAAACAAATATGGACGGAAATCTCTCTGATCTCTCAATTCCTGATCAAAAATGTGTTAACGAGAAAAATATTTCTGCATCCTTTTATGTAAAGTCAAGTGAATAATCCATTATGAAAGACATTTAGTTTTTAAATTCTTTAAAACGTTGCCTGGTTTGAGCCCTACATTTATCTCTGTGGAATGAGTGAAACGTAATCATTTATTGACCATGTTGCCTGCCTTCATATGAAAACCTCATCTTTTCATTAGTTTCTTCCTGTTGGTTGCTCTCTCCATCACTTTCTAACTTTTTTTAAATTTTTTATTATTTTATTTTCCCTCCTCCTGCTTCCCTTTTTTTCGTCCTTGAGCTGAAAATGGAGAGGTAGGCAGCGATGAAGAGACAGATATTGGTTTGACACTCTGTAACATCTTTTTGTGGGCAGCAAACACACTCAGAGGACGCTCTGCGCGCGTGTGTGTGTCGGTGCATTTTGTGTGTTGATGAAAAACTCAGTGAGCTGACTCAAGGTTGCTGTTGCTTATGAAACTGGTGAACTATCTGGCAGATTTCAATGAACATAAATGAACATGTGAACAACAGAGAGAGGAAGGAAAATGATGTGGAGGGCTTGCGGTTGCTAGGCAATATCGCTAACCTTGATCTGTGCTTCTAGCTTTTACTACAAGAAAGCAAAGGTGTTTTTACACCCTGCTAAGCTGTATTATACCAGCCTCACTAATTGCTAAGTACACAGTGTATCAGTTTTCTTTAATATAAAACAGGAATAGCTATTTGAGATCTAAATTATTATAAAAACCAAGCATTTTTTTGGCCCTAATGGGGTTAGAATCTGTTTTGACCTGTTTTAAATTAGCAAAATGTTGTTTTCTGTTTTATTAGGGAGCTTTATTATTTGAGTCTGTGCTTTTTCTATTACTAAATGTGTGTAGCAAAACAGAATGATTTGATTTAAAAGCTCTATAACAACTCAGTAAGATGGAATATCTCTAAATAATTCAATCAAAAAGATGAAACCCTGATGGACGATTTCAAGTATTTCTGCCAGTGAAATCCCAAAATTCATTAATATCAAAAGATTAATATGAAAAAGGATTTTGACTGAGGACTGAAACCAAATCAGAAACTTAGTTAAAGAGCACAGAAAAGAGAGCAATACTTTCTGCAGATAACAGAAAGGCTGAATGGCACAAACATTTTCTCCTTGTCCTTTTGAGCTCTGTTCTACAAATAAACAGCAAAGACTGATAGTTCAGTGGTAATAATTGTGCTAACTGCTTGTAAAAGATGGACAGATAGTTTGTAACATCTGTAGATTTTTATTTTTGTCACTGTAATTGTTTTTTTAAGTTGTTATTAAAGGTGACACAGTATTATCATATTTAGATGTTTTCTTTTCAATGGTGTTCAGGCTTTAATAGTAGTTATATTAGTTTTCTTGATCTAAAGGAGAAATTTTCTCTAAAAGCGCTGGCTTGAAAACATAACAAACCGGTACCCGTCAGACAGATCTAAAAGCTCTCTCTGGTGAGCTGAATCCAGTCGCAGCCATAGAAAATGACTGTTTGATGCAAAAATTGAAACCAGTAATTGTAAATTTCTGACAGAATTCAGGTTGAAAAATTTATATTCTTGACTTATTTTGGCATCCAAAATCTACCCAGTTCTAGAGCACCCAGCCAATCAATCAATCAATCAATCAATCAATCAATCAATCAATCAATCAATCAATCAATCAATCAATCAATCAATCAANTCAGCAGCAAGGCATTTCAAAGTGCTTTACATCATACAAACATAAAAACACAAAGTCATGTAACATAGAATAAACAAGTAAAAACTCTGGATCTCACATTGTGTAAACGCCTAAAAAGAGTGAAATTACACCTTTTTTTGTTGTTTTTAATTTTTGGAAGAAGTGAAACAAGTAACTCATAAACCAAGTTTAGTTCTAATCCAAGTTTATAACTAAAACCTTTGCTGTACTAAATGTTTTAGGGCTCTTGTCACTTTAAATCAATATAAGCTTCTGACCAAACCTCTCAACTCAACGTTTTACGCTCACACTTGAAAATAGCTGCAAACAGATGCACAAATATACAACTGTACATCTTTGAAAAGCAGAATTAGAGCAATAAGATAGTGGTTCCTGAATGATAAGTCAACAACAAAACACTCATCGGTAAAACCAGCTGAAGCTCTTGGGTTGCTAGGTGACAGGCGGAACTCTACTGGGGTTGCTAGGAAACGGTGCAGCTCGACTTAACAACTGGGAGATTTTTGAACCGTCTCCTTTTCCAGAAACTAAAAAAAACATTAACTTATTGTCAAAAAACCAACTGTTTTTTTGAGCACTTGGATTTTTTAAAAAAAGCAGTAGAAACTCAAATGAAATTATAGAAACGTAGATAATGTGATTTTTACACAATAGGTCGCATTTAACATCATTTATATTTTCCTTTCTTTGTCTTTCCTGGTTTTCCTTCTTTGAGATTATGTTGTGAGAGGTCGTCTGTTTTCGCCATTTTTGAAATATCCTGATTCTTTAGCAATGTTTTTTCCCTGCATGTGAAGTTGTGTTTCCTCTGCTGCTGCAACACATCGATCAACTCCAGAAAACAGTTGACTCGATGCAACACCATGTTATTCCTGAAACCTTAATCCCTTTCTCCACACATCTTGCTTTACTCCTCAGGTTTCCCATCAATTTGCCTCACTTGCAGCAGTCTTTCGATCCTCTAATCGCACCATTCCTCTTACATCTGTTTTTCCACCGTCCATCTGTCTCCCTCATGCCTTCTTTCTTCTTCTTCTCCCAGTTGGTTATTAATGGTTTTAATTTAGTGAGAGGAAAGACCTTGGTGCCCAAAGAGCCGTCCTCCGCCTGCCCCCCAGTGTGTATTTGTGTGCGTGAGAGGAAAGGAAAAAGATGGAGGCCCCCCTGCTCGGGTCTGTGGAACCAAACGGCAATAACACTTTGTCTTCTTTAACCGAGCTTCTCCTTCAAGGTATCCCTCATCCTTCTTCTGCAGTTCTCTCCCAACTCTTTTTTTCCTTTCCATTTCGCTTCCCTTGATCCGTCTTACTCTTTGTGTTACTTCAGGACTTTATTAGGTTTGAGAAAAATGTGCTGTCTCCACGTTCACCTGCAGCTGGTTGCGATCGCCAGCCCCTGGGCTTAGCGCTTCCCTGTGAGCCGGCCCGTTCGAAAGGTTGCCTGTTATTACTTGTGGTGCCATCTGCGTTGCATGGCAACCATTGATGCGGTGTTGTTTGCACTGTGTATCCCAGAGGTCACTTGTCAAATAGGGTTTGGGGTTATAACTATCATTTCTTCTCAAAAATATCTGTTAAAGAAATGATCCGGCTGTGCAGGGAGAATGTCTTTTTTTTTTTTTTACCATTGTGTTGAACATCTTTTTACCATTTGATGTATTTTTCTCCATTGGGGCACAAACTGCAATAACTTCTGGTAATATTCCACACAAGCAAAGAAAACTTGCAGATTTTAGTGACAATTCCCAAAACCTTCAAGGCAGGGGTGTCCAAAGTGTGGTCCGAGGGCCATTTCTGGTCCTTGAAATGATTGTGTTTGGCCCCTGACATGTCAAGAATGGTAAAAATTTTATTGGAAATGCATGCCGTTACTAAAACTAAAAGTAGAATATGATTTCAAAACAGTGTAAAAATTCTACCAGAGCAATCCAAGCCAATGGAAGAAAGCCCAAACTGTCTGCGAGGCGAGATTTTAATTGATCAGAACTAGAGTGGAGTGTTTCTCAGCTGGGCAGGGAACGGCTTGGGAATCCCTCCAGTTAGTGGAAGAAAAGAATAAATATAGACCAAAGAAAACCCAGCGTAAATGATCATTTATTTTAGGTAAGATGCAGTTAGTCGGTGTGGGGTGCAGCGCTGCTCACCGCCTCGTCACCTTCATATCACATACTTATTAGCTCTGGGTGCCGTTGTCATGCTATGTATTTTAAAAGTGTTCTTAAAATAATAAAAGTTCTGCATCCTCTGAAACGGTGCAGGAGCAAAATAAAGTAAAAATTTTAACATTTCATGATATTTAAATTTATTTCAAACTCAGATTATGGTTAGGTTAAAAGCACAAATATAGGCTACTTGAAATATGACAAAAACTAACTTACAAATAACCTTTCTGCAAGATATCGGAGCTTGTTTTAAGTCAGTATTCCTTAGTATTAATATCAAAGTACTTGTTACAGATTATTTCACTTTATAACAAAATATTTTCCCCATATTATAAGTGACAGTGGAACAGGCACTTTTTCATCTTTCATCAAAATTGAGGAAGTATTGACTTAAGCCAACCTCTTATTTCTGAAAATTTACTTATAAGTTAGGTTAGTCTTATTTTAAGAGGACAAACATACTTTCACTAGAAACTAGACTGAAAATGCTTATTAAGATTTTTTGTTTTTGCAGTGCAGATATTAACATCGGATTAGTTTTGACTGCTTGATGTGTTTTTTGACTCTTTCAGGCTGATTAAATGTGAAATGGATTAATTCAGATTCGTTCCGTCTACATCTAAATACTTTCATCGTTTGCAGTCAGCAGAGAACAATGGAAACGAAAACCGAGCATCGGCTTGTTTCTCTTTCATCATTTTTACGTTATTTTTCTCAGAAGTCACCTTTTCGAATCATTCTTCCCTTTTTGCCAATTACTGTGAATCGGTGCAAAATGACCACTCAGGTCTCAGATCTTTGTCACTAATCCCCACCCAGGCACAAAGCCTCCCCCCCGAGAGGAAACACAAGCACACGCAGAGGAACTCAGCATTAATATTTTACTAATATGACAGTTGGAGATGATGTGATTTGATGCGTGTGTGTGTCTGCGTGTACGTGTGACTTGCACCCATCACTTTTAATGAGGGCAGGCGAGGCATATGGAGAGGAAGAGCAGTTTTCCACAGTCTTTTATTTTCTTTTTTTCAGCGCAAGTGCTGGCTTGCATATGTGTGGAACAATAGCAATGAAGGATGAAGGTGTGTGCGTGCACGCACGCGCGTGTGAGTGAGAGGTAGAGATCAAACAGACAGATGGGTAAAGTCAAGCATTTCATAACTGTGAAGCTCAGACTTCTGTTCTCATCTATTTACAGTAACGGTCCAAGAGGAGTTATCACTGATGTACGGAAAGTCATCGATGCACACAATCAGTGACAGAACTGAGTGAGTATGCAGAACATTCTACTGTTAGGACAGAGAGTACGCCACAAAATTTACTCAAGAGTAAAAAGTATCCGTCCAAGAAATTACACAACTAAAAGTAAAAAGTATTTAGTAAAAAAATCTACTCAAGTTCAGAGTAACTGATCAAATTATCAATCCTTTAATATTTAAAAATTACATAATCAAATGGATCAGAATATAAAGTGAGGTGGAAATTTAGGTATTTAAAGGATGAAAATAATCAAACTTATTATTTGATTTAATAGAAACTTTATCAGAAACTGCAGGTGTTTTTCTGGTTAATTTTTGGTTAAAACAATTTTGTTTTTCCTTCAGTGGGTAGAAAATCAGGAAATTTGACTCAAGTGAGAGTAAAAATACTTCACAATAAAATTAATCATGTAAAAGGAAAAAGTATAAAATACTTTTAAAAGTACACTTTAAAAAAGTTACTCCAGTAAATGTAACTAGTTACTACTTTCCAGGTAACGATGCATAAAAACCCTTCAGGTCACGTCTAAAAACTTCAATTTGAACACTTTTATCCAGTGAGTGAAAAAAGACAACCTTAATTTTTATTATTTTTTAATAATTAATTTTTTCTGACATTTCACAGTGCTGGAGAATCCAGAGAGCGTTCCTTTTTATACAATCTCTCCTCAATCACCAGATTTTTATTTAAAATTGACTTTAAAATAAAAATTATGATGTAATGCGTTCCAACAGGAAGACATTCAGGCCCACAGCATCACAGATCCTCCATTGTACCTCTGAATGGGATTTCTGGAGGGTTTCTTGGTTTTTTTCAGAGGAATCCAAGTAGATTTTAGAAACTCTTCATATGGAAACAATCGTTTGACATCAGGCTTAATTAATTAGTCAATTAATTGCATAATAAATTGAAACAAGCTCAATAATTTATATTTGCTTTATTTATCAATTTTAAAATTTTTCTCTCTTTCAACCAAAAACTGGATGATAAAAGTCTTCAGTTTGGTGTTTTGGTCTAAATTGTCTCCTTTTTTAAGGATAAGTTTCTTCACACAGACTTCATAATTAATTTTATTTATTTTTTTGTTTTGTTTTGTTTATTTTGTATATTTAAAATGTCTTCCAGTTTCAGTGATAAATGTTCACTAGAATTTAAAGTTTATTGATCTTTGAGATCATTATGTTAGCTGAAAATGGTCTCAAAACAACAGTATTTTTATTTATTGGAATAATTTTTCGGACAATTTATTCTCCAAATAACAAATAACAAATTTGTTATTGTGACGGTCAAATAAAAGATGTTTGTCAAACATGCAGTCTTTTTAAAACTTTCCGTTATTCCTACGATAGTAGATATGGGAAAGTTTGATCCGATTAATCTTTTAGTTTAGGAAGAAATCAGAAAAAGACAATAAAACAGCAACAAGTTGAACTGGACCAGTTTCTCCTGGACTTTATGTTTATATCACTGCACTCAATGGGATGTTGGCGTTCAGCAGAGAGCAGCGGATTGCTTATTAATAAAAACGAAGAGCGATAAAAACCAATGAAACAATAAAGAGACGCAATAACAGAATAAGTGTGTTTCTAATGGAGGAAGAAAAGAGCGACAGAAGTGGCTGGACTGAAGGCCAGACGCTGAAACAAAATTAGAGTCTTTGGCGCAGCTAAATGTCAGAGTGTGTGTGTGTGTTTGTGGGGGTGTGTGTGTGTGTGTGTGTGTGTGTGTGTGTGTGTAGGCGTGCGTGCGTGTGTGTGTGTGTGAAGTCGTTCCTCTCACTGTGGACATGCAAGCTCTAAACTCCTCTTACCCCTGCAGACACACACGCGCTCCCACCTCATTAGCAGCGGGACATGACATTTCAGGACCATTCTGGCCGGCCGATGGCAGAGGAGGAAGAGGAGGACGACGAAGATGACAGAATCTTTAATAATTCCTCGTTTTGATCCGGTTCAGACTCTCCTGCTGTTAAAAGTAGGAGAAAGTCCCTCTAAACCGACAAGAAATTAAAGGGAAAAGATTTCCACATCATCAAACACGTTTTTTGTTTTTTTTAAACATTATGTAATGTAAAAGAAGTGATAGATTAACATTAAACAACCTAATCTCCAAAGTGAATAAATGCAAATATCAGAAAAACAAAAAGGCAAGAAACAATAACTCAGTATCATTCTCTTAATTCCCTTCATACTCTTTAAGAAACTCAATCAGCGGTGACTCTATTTCTTCAAAGTAAACACATTTACTGTCGTCTTTTTGTCACAGTTTAAAGTTATCGGTTTCTTTTTTTGCCAGTTTAGTTTAGAACCAGATTAAAACAGAAATATCTTTATAAATAAAGGTAAACGGGTCCGTTTCTGATCCAATGATTCAGTCAAATTAAACTTAAAGTTTAGCAGCACCAGTCCGGTTCAGTCCGCTTTAATCCAACTCTAGTTCGCTTGTCTAGAATGAGAGTCAAACTTGAGGCCTGAGGGCCAAATCCGACCCGCCAAGGGCCCCATATTCCCCTGTAGGGTTGCCTATATAGAATGTTCAAGATAATTATTGTAGCAATCAAATAACACATTTTTTTTTATCCATATAACATGATATCATACGTTCAGAATCTCGCAAAAAGCAGACGATGACTAGCATTGGTTTTAGCTGTCAATTTATCAAAATAACTCGCTCAAGCTTAAATTTATGCTTGGTTTTTAAACAAAAAAGCAATGCAGTGACTTGGTACTACTTGGCAACACTAAAACAAATAGACAACAAGGTCAGAAGAATGTTTGTATTAAAACATCGCTGGGGAGAGGGAAGTAGCTCAGTTATGCTAGCTTGACTTTAACAACCTTAACATGTAGCTGTGATGTGGAATTTGGTGTGTTCGGTTCAGTTAAAGAATAAAATAAAAATACTTGACCTGCTCCAACTCTGACAGTAGAGCAGGTGTTTAAAATAGCTAATCAACTGCAGCTGTGTTAGCTTAGCTAATAGCAGCAGTAGCTAATCTACCGCAGCGATTACTTGTGTTGCACGTAGCGTCAGTCACTTATAAATGACTGACTGGTTCATTTTCACCACAACCTTTTAAAGTTTCTGTTAATCAAGCTGTGTCAAAATGTTTTAATTTTCCTTATTAATTCTTGTAAATATTATTCAGCTTTTATTTTGCTAATTTTATATGTGCAAAAAAATATTTCACTGCAAGGCAAAAATTATAAAAACAGAATTTGGTGGAAAACAATGAAGTTTAAGAATATTTTTATTGCAGAAGTGTATTTTTAAACATTTTTATTGCTGTTTTCTGCATTAACTTCTTGTCGTTTCATTATAGAGCATCATTCGTATGAGGGGGATTTATTTGATAAAACTTACTCTGGATTAACCCGGTGCTTTTTGGAGATGCTTGCTGCAATAATCCAGCATTATCGAAAAGGTCAAAGGGACCGGATTCCCAATGTCAACTTGACATTTTAGGTTTTCTCAGTCAGTCGCGACATGTTTGTTTCCTCAGTTTATTGTTGGACTGTAAAAGTTTTGCAGGATTTTAAAATCCAGACAGAGTATTTATATTTTTGTCTGTAAACTGCGATGAAAGCGTGCAGCATGAGCGCCTGCAGAGCTGCTGGTGCAGCCGGGAACGCCGCTGCTGGTGAGGCGCCGCGTTAATGTCAGCGAGCTGATTGGTCGATCGGGTCATTTTGATGCTTATCAGAGGAACCCAGGAGGCTCCATGAATCACCGGCTCAAATCAGACGAGTCTCCTGATTCGTCCACACAGCTGAGACTGAAGAGAAACCTGGAAGTTTTCACACACCGTTGAACTTCTTCACATTTTATCATTTTGAATTCAAACATTTTAGCTTCATGGGATTTTAGGCAACGGAGAAACTGAAATTTGACCGGAAATTAAATGTGGTTTTCATAATTTTTACAAGTAAAATTCTGTATTTGTCTTTGAATCTTCATGTGGAAAAAGTTAAAGTAAAAAAAATTAAAACTCTAAAGTGCTTTAAAATGAAAAAATTGTCAGAACATCAACTTCTAAATCAAAAACCTGATAAAAAACTAAATGATGAATAAAAAAACCTCAGTTTGTAATTAATAAAAACACAGCATAGGGATCTTAAGGGCTTTTTAAAAAGCCTATTTAAGTTCAGCTTCCCAACAGAAACACAGCAGGAAGATCTGGAGACGTTCTTGTTTTCCTATTTTAGAGCAGATTTTCTTCATCTTCTGCATTCAGTTTGAGCCAGGATGTCATTGGTGCTATTTTCTGTGTGAATTATAAAAACAGGTGATTATTTTCCACTTTTACGTTCTAATGTAAATTAAAATAAAATAAAAAGCCTATATCGATATTGTATTTTTGTTCACTTTTCCGCCCACTTCCTGGTTTCATATTTGCCATCTGTTTCCAGGCTTTCGGCCTTTTTCTGCTCTGCCGTCCATTACTCGCGGCGCCGCAGCTACCCAGGTGTTTGGGTTTAACAGAATCATTTCAGCCATTCCAGGAGCTTTCATCGACTCTGAATGAAGTTTGTCACTGCGTCAGAGTTTGATAGAGATATGTTAACTCATCTCCTCCTCCTTTCTTCACCCATCCATCCGTTTCTATTCTTCCGCGCTGCAGCAGATGATTCTTTTAATGGAAAATTCAAACAGACCAGCCCCTCCTTCTCACCTCATTTCCCCTTTCTTCGCTCTTCCTTTCTCTGCCTCCATCCTTCTCACCTGCCAAAATATCACAAAGCGTTTTCTGGTCTGTGTTTTGCTGTCGGAGACGCTGATCGATACGGTGGAAAGGCCAGGCAGGCGGCGGGAGGAGGGCGAGGAAACAGCAGCAACACTGATCCTGATTGCTGTACTCCCGTCTTAAATCATCCAAGTTTCTGGCTTTGTTGGTTTATAACTTCCTCAGAACAAAACAATGGGCTGAAGTGGTATTTTGTGCAGGTCTAAAAACTTTTAAAATATATTTGGAACATATTTTCTGCGCTGTTTCGGATCCACCAAACATTCTTTTGGCAAATATTTTCTTTTATTAAATTTGCAGCCAGATTTCTGCAGATGGCTGTAAAACGAGTCCCAGGTGCCCAGATTCTTACAATAAATAAATAAGTGGACGGATGAAATTTAAAATGGAAAAGCTGGATAATCTTGATGAACTTAATCTGAAAACCTGAAAAGATTCCATCAAAATCATCAACAATTAAATAAAATATAATATTGATAGTTACCTCATTGCTTAACACCAGTAAAGGTTACTGATTGTCTTGACAGTTCAGTATTGTTTTTATCTGTCCTTTTTATACATATTTGTCAGTATATTGTAATTTTTTTATTAAACACTGAAAATGACCCTTAAGTAATATTTAAATATTTGTTTCGAAGATGTTTATTTCAGACACATCAATTCGTTGACAAAGTGCACTATGGTTGAAGGAATTGATTTTTAGTTATCGATTAATCGTTAACTCCAGTATACAGAGAAGGCCATTTGCAAAATGTACATATTGTTTGTACAGATGTGGTTTAATTACTTCTGATTGTGTTGTTCTTTAAGCAAATTGCCCTTTTTTTGAATCTCAATGCTCAAATAAATGATTGCTAAATTAGTTGACGATTATTTCAGTATCGATTAATCGCGATTAATCTCAAATAATCTTTGCAGTTTTACTATAAGTTTGCAAAATGTAAAAAAGCTCAAGTGTTTGTATGTTTTGGAACATGAATATTAGAGGATATCTGCAGAGTTCTGCTGCGGTTCTGCTTCTGTGGTTTCTGCCATCACCAGAACCGAAGACAGAACCTTAAATTTCACTGCAGATGAACCCAGAATAGTAATAAATTTAATTTTCCCCAAACAAAAGCAGCCAGAGGTGAGTTGCAGAGCTTATCCTGCGAGGTCAGGGTGTGCTAACCTCCTTCAACAATGAGTGTTTCTGTGGAGGAAACGAAACTGTGCTGGAAAACAAAACGAACAGGAGCTAAACATCCTGCTGGCTGCGGAGCAAAACAGAGACAGGCGGTTCTGATGAGACGAGATGTTCCACTCCAGATGAACCTTGACCTTTAGGTGAAAGAGCGGGAGTGCAGTGAAACGTAAAATGCATGAAAGCTCAGAGGAAACCAGTTGAAGTGTGCTTTTTATCTTTACGTTTTTTTATATTTTAAGTTTTACAGGATAATTTTATGCTAATTAAGTTGTTGGCACCAGAACAAATGCTTTGTTTTACTGTTAGCTTTTATATTAAATTCTTTTGAAATTGTAATTACCGCTTTACATGATCACTATAAAGCCATATTGTATTGTGTAAAATCTGCACTCTTACTTTAAGTATCTGAGTTTTTGTTTTTGGCAAATCTTTGCACTGATCTGTTGCAAGGTTACTGTTCGTTTCTTTTCTTCTGCGAGTTGCGATCCAACAGATGGAGTCTCCTCATTAAAACCAGCTGAACCTCCAGTCTCTTACTGTTTGAGTGGAACATCTCTGCAGCTCTGTTGTTCGTGCCAACATCCTCACCGCAGCAGCAGCCTCCTCTGCAGCGCTGCTGATCAATCTGGTCTCAATCACCTGTTCAGCCGAGCGTGCGTCGTTACCTGGGTTTGCTTTAGAGGACATTGTTTTCTTAACTCAGTCAGTGTGTTTTCAAAGTATATTTTCATCCAGAAAGAAATTAAAAGAAGTGCATCTTCCACTGAAAGCATATTGCTTTTGCAGTGGAAAATATGTCTTTGAACACTATCAGATAATATTTTCCAGATTATCTGATAATCTGGAAAATATCAGATAATCTGATATTTTCCAATCTTTAATTGTTTTTAAAGATTATGCTTTAAAAACAACCCAAACGCTTAAAAAAACACCGGTCAGGTGTTTATTTTGGGCAATAAGTTAAAGTTTTTTGTGTCTGAATTAGAATGTAAAGTCACAAATCAGTAGGCACTCCCCGTTACCCAGCAACTACAGCTGAGCTCCAACACATTTGGTCAGCTGGTTTTACCGCTGCGTGCGCCGTATGATAGTAAATAAGTCGAAAGTCAAAAACCTTCGACTTCTGTAACTCAGAAAATGTTCAAGATTTTTTTTACTTTTCAACTAAAAATTTTCCTTTTTCCTAAAAATTGTCTGAGAATAATCTCAAAATTTCATTTTTGAGAAATGAAAAAAAAAAGAAAAAGAATTACAAATACTTTTCTGTTTTTTCCATATTCGGCGGCCCTGGCATCATAGAATTGAGCCATTTCAAAATCCTCCAGAATGAAACATCACAATCTCAAATCAGCTGCTGCCCGTTGCCTAGAAACCTCAGTGAAGCCCAGTACATTACCTAGCAACCCTAACTGAGTTCCAGCATGTTTGGTCAGCTGGTTTTACCACTGTATGTGCTGCACAACGGCTGCTGGAAAACATAAGTGTTTTGTTGTTGCTTACCAGAAACCACTTGCTGCCTTCTTGTTGGCTGTGTACAGGAGGCTCCACTTATGCTTTTCAAAGATGTACCGTTGTATGATTGCGCATCTATTCGCACCCATTTTCACATGTGAGTGTAAACATTGAGCCGGAGGGTGTTGCCAGCAGCAGCTTAATCGAATTTAAAGTGTCCTAACACTGTAAGTAATAGTACAATAACTGTATTAAATATAGTGACCTGCTTTAAGCTTGATCTTTATTGTTTGGGTCATTTCAATCAGATCCGTCTTAAGTTGGGGAAAGAAAGAACAGATTTCCTGTGAAATGGGTTCCAACAGCAACCAAATAACCATCAGCACTTCAAGTTGATCACAGTAGAATGACCTCTTGGATTAATTAACAACACACTTTGAGCAGATGATAATGACGATCTACTGATGGCGCAGAGTTGGCAGTTACCCGACCACAGAGCCGCGTGGAGCATTAGCGGGTTCAGAAAGCTCATGTTCCGCAGGATGGAGAACATCAGCATAATAACGCAGCATTCCTGATGCCACTGTAAGTTTTGATAAGGTCAGCCTCTTCAGAAAAGTGACATTTCTCCTCCGCTGAGCCACAACAAAATCCAAACTGTCAGTGATGTTGAGGAGGCATGACTCCTCACGCATTTAGGGGTGAAAAAAGCAATTAGTGTCCATTACTGGGAAAATGTGAAGTCAGGATATTAACTTTGGAACCTGTGGCTGCAGAGCAGCAGTCAGTGATTTGCATGAAAACAGGTAATAATATATTCTAGAGTGGTGGGCACCGCTAGCTAAAAAGCTACTTATGCTAACTCTGAAATGTTAATCATAAATACGGTTTCCGCTAACGCTACAGCTCTAAACCAACATGGTATTTAATGGAAGCTAATGCTAACACTAGCCCCGAAAGTCCACAGCCTTGAGCAACAATTTAATTTTGGAGTTATACATGCACAACCCTTAAACATCGTTTTAATAACTTGTTCTCTACTGTTTTATTTTGTTCCTGTATGTTTCTGGTTTGAAATAGTTATTGGAAAAGAGACAGAAGGTGAAGAGAGGAAATGGAACAGCTGCATAAATAGTCTGACCTCTCTTCAAAATAAGAGCATGTAAATGTCTAACAGCTTGAAGAATTTATAACACTTGATAACCAAAACTTCAACACACACATCAAACTTATTGGTATTTAATGGAAGCTGATGCTTAAGCGCTAAATCCAACCATGTTGAAACCCTCCATGAGTCAATATTTTATTTAATCAAACATCTTCATTACTCCGTGACTAAAATAATTGTTTCTGTGAACATCTACAGAGACCACACATTGTAACTCATCAACACAAAATACCACGATCCTTCTGTAGGTCCAGAAAAAACACAAAATATAAAAATTACACGACTTTTTTCCTTCATTTCCGCTTTTTCTGTGATATTCATCTTGTTGTAAAGCAGAGGAGTGAAACAGAAATGAGACGTTAAACAGAGCTGGATGCGCTGTCTGCCAAAACCATGGCAACGCGTGGATGTTACCTTGAATCAAACAGAGAAGCTGTTGTTTGCGTTTCTCCAAGCAAGCTGAGGCATTCTGGTTATTCAGAACGATTTACTGCATGTCTGCCTGGCCCTCTTACTTCTTCACATTTTTGGTTTGAATCTTTTTATGTTTGTTTGTTAATCGGGATTTGAAGGATTTACTGTAAATCCTGTAAATAAAAAAAAATTTCAACAGGAGAGGCTGAAATTTTAAATGTGTATCTAAAGTGTGAAAATATTTACTGATAAAACATTGACAGAAACGGCAATAACCAAACATTTATTCATAGAAATTTAATTATAGACATAGGACATTTGAAAGAACCGAATACAAACAGTGATTTAATCACTTCATTGAGTAGTTTGATTGACAAACCAACTGGATTTGCATTGGAATGAAACTATTATTGATAATATCTTCACCAGTCATGGATGTAAAATGATGAGTGGGATCTTGAGTGGCCGTCTTCCTGTTTCATTCCAGCGTTAAAGAGGATATTGCCACTGTGAAAATAAATATAAACATAAAAAAAGATGCTTGAGAAAACGGAATAGGGATATTTTACATGTACGCGATATAAACAGTGTGCAGTATATTACTCTTTCATGATGATTCTGCAAAGACTTTACAAGGTTTTTAAAAAAAAAAAAAAAGCTTCTGATAAACTATGGATGGTGATATTAAGAAAAATTACAAAAAATAAAAATGTTAAACAAAAGAGATGGAAAAAAAATGTAAAAGAAGTTAGTGTAGATTAGGTTTGTGTGCTGCTGTTGCTGTCTGAAGAAATGCACCACTCAGAGTTAAAAACAGCCAGAGGCAGGAGGAGGGTCTTAGCGCTTTTAATCATGCTTGTGTCGTGCTGCTAAATATGCTAATGGTAGAGAAACAACTTACAGAAAATCCGTTTATCCGGCCATGCTAAAGAGCCCTAGCATTCACAACATGGTCTGCTATCAGGAAGAAGCAGTAGCATAGCAGAGAGCAGCGCGTGCACAAGCATGATTTCTAATTAGAAGTAGGAACACAAATTTTTTTCCCCCACAGATTATCTGTCTCATACCCTCTTGTCGCAAAAAAGTGACATTTTTAGCAAATAAAAAACAAATAAGCTGCATGCTGCAGCTTTAACCGGTGGGCCTTGGCCCCCGTTAGCCAGTCCTAGCTCCGCCCCTGTTCTGAATGCCACATTGAAGTATCCGGATCACCATTGTTCAGTCTGAATTAGACGTTTTCGTGCAGAACTGAAACTCATCCTTCTGGTGATTAGGTCACAAATAGTCTTTACTTTAATAGCACCACTCCGGCGTTTCTCTGCAGCTCACAAATAGACAGAGGCAGGTTAACGAATGGGCATAATTACCTGCACTGATCAATAAGACTTTAAATGAAACACACTCATCACTGAGCCCCCTCCTTTCTGCATTATTGGCTGACAGAATGGTAGAAATAGAGCTGCAGCTGAAGCGCCTTCAGAGGAAGCTGCATGGGAGGTTTTTATCCGAAAAAGAAAAGGGAGACGTGTTCGTACCTGGAGTGTTAAACTGTCATCCTCAGGTCTTCTCACCTGAAGGTGTCAGAGTCCGTGTGTTAGTTAATGAAACACACTGGATCTAAACCTCACAAGCTGTTTCAGTTCTTTGAATTTTAACAGCAACAGTATCGATTGTAATCGGCCATAGTCTGCCCAACATGTTTTCACACCTTCACAGGCGTTTCCTCCCAAATCTGTCTGGGCTTAAATCTTTTCTAGTTCCAGGTTTCAATGATTTTTTTAGCAAGAATTCTTGTTAAAACTACTTTGAATTTATTTTGAATCAGTAGATTGTTAGAGCTGCACATTCTGGCTGTAATATATTGGGTTAAACATAAATGACAGAATTCGTCTTGAACATGCAGTCAAAATGATGATCTCTTCTGATGGTTTAGCATAAATCCACTGTAACTGTAAACAGTTGTATAAAAATTAAGATTTAAATAAACCCAAAACTGCATTTCCATTACAAATGTCCACAGAATTCTGTTCATATTCCACTAAAGTGAAAAAAATATATATACAATTTTGTAATTGAAGTGTTTCTATTAAAAAGGAGACACAATTAAAATCAGTTGTGTGAATAATATTTTCTCATGAAAAGTCATTGCAAATCATCCTCCAACCACTTCCTGTTGTCCTCTTTGTCATTTCCGCCAGTAGTAACATCCTGCTGTTGATCACAAATACACAAATGTTGATACGACCGAAAAACCACCTCATCCAAAACTTTTTATCAAAGAACAAGAGCTTTCAAAATTGTTCCTGTGACAGTAATTTATTTTTAAAATGTCAAATTGATGAAATGCAGCTGCTGATATCCAGGTCCATCCTGGTTGGACAGGTTCTCGTAATTGTTCTGGAAATAATAATAATAATAAAAAATAACTAAATATCAAAACAATGTCAGAAAATAGTTTGAAAAACTAGGATTTATGACCTGGATTCAAAATTTAAAACATCAAATAGGTCAACAGAGTCAGAAGGTGGAGATGGGAGAGAAGATCAGAGAGAAGAAGGTGACATCACAGGAAAACCAGAAAAACAAGGAAAAAAACAGATCGAAAGACGGAGAAGAGAAAAGAAAAACAGGCTGAGAGGGACAGACACTGAGAGCTGGAGGAAAACTCAGCATGAACAGCAGAGAGAAGCAGATTGAAAGATGCTTAGAGGAGAAAATAGAAGAAATAAAAGAAAGAGGAGAAACCTTTTAAAATTTCATCGGTGTTCAGTTACATTCAGTCCTCAACCTTCAATTAGCTCCAAACATCTCAAAGGAAGACCAGAGGAAGGAAGGAAGGAAGGAAGGAAACAAGGAAGGAAGGAAGGATGGATCCATCCAACTGAAAGCTGTAATGTCATTGACCAAAAAGCCGAGCGGTGGGCGGGGGTCCTGGGGGTTTCTGGGATCCTGGGGGCTTTTGGGGTCCTGGGGGTTTCTGGG
>CAEGAD010018288.1:0-88307 GCA_903067055.1 Poeciliopsis paucimaculata
ATGCATGGAGGCAGTTTCTCACTTGCTTCGCAAGTGAGAAACTGCTCTCCTTATGCATTGCTATGGGCAGGCCCCAATAAATTCAGACAGAGAATACTACTTTTTATCACATTAGTATCCTGGTTACCTTTTTGTACTCTTACTAATAAATAAAATAAATCAAGGTCATTTGTAAAAAATTCTATGGACTGTTTTACAAACCATAATTTAAATGGGCAGTACTCTGTATTTTTGAGACACACTGTGCTAAAGAAATACCACGATTATCAAGTAACAATGTTTACTACAATTTTTTATAAAAATGATACACATACTAAACAAGAATTAAAAGAAATGTTACTATGCCTTGAAATTGGGCCTCTGTCTCTTTAAGAAGCGCCTTCTCTTTCCGACACTCTGCCTTCAGCCTGTCATCACAACAGTGCTCCTCCATTATGTTGATCACAACTGTTCTTGGACTGAGAAGTAGTTTGTGTGATGAGCTCAATAGATGGGCAGCTCCACCAGGTGTTTGCTAATTGCTGCCGCTAGTCTGGGGGGAGCTGAGCGGATAAGTGGCAGGGTTGGGGGTAGGAAGGCGGGGCTTTGTGAGATCAAACTTTTAGGTGCCCATGAATGGTTGCAATGGGAGATTAAAGGATTCCTCAAATATGCATGAAAGAATCAAAGCAACACTCTAGGTATGTTTTTGACGAGGGAGTAACATTATTATTATGTAAAGCTCAAAAAATAGACTTTACATAACACTCCCTCCTTAAAGCATTACAGTTGAATAATTTTAAGGTTTATTTTTCCTGGGTTCTGAGGAACTAAATACAAAGGTAACATAAATCTATTTTTGATTTAAAAGTCAGACATTGGTCCTACTTAACCGAAACAATAATTGGTTTGTTATCGACTTATAAAAGCTTAATAACCTTTTGAAACCTGCTCAGTGGAGGAGACTGAACCCTTTTCTTTGGACAGCAGCCCAGTCGGTTCAGCCTCTGGGTGACAGAGCTCAGCAGGCATCTCTGACTTCATTATTAGCTAATGACGTTTAGCTTCATTATTAGCTAAACTAGCTGAAATTGCATACAAAAAATAATGATAATGATTAAAAACTGAAAATAATAATAAGATAATTTATAGTCATTTTTAAGTCATTTTTAAGTAGTCATTTTTAAGTAAGATTAGCAGCCTAAATCAAGTTTGAATTTATTAATTTGCAAATTAAATGTGTACTTTTAAAAAGTGAAGTTTAATTCCCTCCACATTTGCTTTTTCCAATGTTTTAATATGATCTAACTGTAAGTTGTGGATTAAAAGCCTTTAAGCCACGTGGCAAACACTTCACAATGTTTTCTTTACTTCTACTGTGCAGGATGTGATGAGCTTCCCACCATATGGAGGTTTTCTCTTCTATCCGTACTCCCCCATGAGCTCGTCAGTCCGGCACCAGATCCCGGTCACGCAGTCCAGACTGGATCCCAGTTACTTTCCCAGAGGTTCTGCACAGAGTTTATTCTCCTCTCCGGTTTTATCCACATCTGTTCTCCCATCAAAGGAAAGCAGCTTCAGCTCCTACAAGCCAGAGTTACCAGCAGGGGGAGAACTCTGACTCAGATTTCGACTGATCTGCTGGGACTGAACGTGATTTAATGACCCAGTCCTCCGCACCGCCTGCAGTGTAGACTCAGAGGATGAATGAACAGCATTCTCTTAGACGCTGCATGAACTGAATGACAGTAATCATGTTCAAAACTTGTTGTTTCCATTGATTGATTTTCAAATGACCTCAGATGCAATAAAAAGAAAAAACAAGAGAAGAAAACAAAAAAAAAGTTTGAAACAATATATCTGAGTAGCTTGTAAACAAAAGCACCACCTCCAAATGCATCAGTGGACATGTTAGCTCTGATCTCCACAAATAGTAACTGTTCAAGAGTGTCCCCTGTTTTTTATAGTAGCATCTGGGTAAATGCAATCTAAGGTGAATAACAATACTTCCCATGTTATAATTTTTTAATTATTTAAATCAACCAAGGCAAAATGTGGGAACAGCGTCTGAACATCTAATTTCACTCTGGTTGAAAACACATATAGTAACATCTTCATTTCATTGGCTCTACTGTGTTACTATGGAAATAACTCTTGATACCATAATCTTGAACTCAATGTGCTAGAAAATGACATGAGGAATATAATTGCCAGCTGTGGTATATAGGATTTTTATTTGGAAAACAAAAGAAAAAAAAAATCTAATATTTTAATACTTTGTATTGGCCAACCAAATGAAATTGCAGTAAGTAACACTGAATTTTTTAATGTGTGTTATGAAACCAAATGTGAAAGGTTTCAAAGGGCAATTAGCTTCTCGAGGCTTTAATGTCTCAGCCCGAACCAGTCCTCTTGGTTACTTCACACTCCAGTCCAGGTGGTGGCGGTGACGCGTCCAAAAGTCAATAAACTCAAAACAGGAAGAAGAAGAATCTTCAAAACAATCAAGAAGGAGCGGCTGTTTGGTACCTCTGTGATGATGCAGAGCCAATTTCTGTGGATTCCCGCTGCTGTCTGAGGGGAGCCATGATTTCAGTCAGCTACATCCTGCTCTGCGGACAGTTCCTGCTGCTGTTTGCTGCGATTTTGTTGCAATGTCTGGAAGGAATTCATTCCCAGAACTCGAGCACCGCGGCTTCCACCGCTGCTCCGGCTGCTTCTCCCACACAGGGAGCCTCCGAGCTGCCCTCCACCGAACTGCCGGAGCTGACGCAGAATGAAACCCCGGCGGAGAACAACACGGAGCCGTATGAGTACAGGCCCCCGTCCCCAGTCGTCCTCTGCAGCCATCTGTGAGTAACCCAGAAGCTAACATCGTTAGCTCTTGCTAGCTAGGTTCAGAGCAGAGGGAGAATCTGTCATATTGGGACTATTTCCATGGTAACCAAGAGCCTAAACCAATTCACGTGTTTGTTAAACAATTATAGTCTTTTTTTTTTTCTTTTAAATGGAAATGTAGAGAAAATAGTTACGTTCCTTGTTCTAGGTTTTAGTTTTTGTTGTCTCTGTGACGTACTTCCTGCTGCACCTTACCTGCTAAACTCATCCTGGCATGAATGTTCTTTTTAGTAGTTTGAAGGTAACGTGTAGCTTAATTTAAGGATTCCCCAGGTTCTTTCTCTGGGTTCTGCTGAAGGTTCTCGAATCTCTCTGAATGTCTGACGAATAAAAACCCGAACAAAATCTAAATCTTGGTAGTGGCCACATATTACTGGTGATGGGATTTTCCATTTGTTAGTTTAAAACTGATTTGTTTGACAAATCAGTTTTAAACTAACTAAGTTGCCAAACTTAAAAGATCAAAGCAACCCACTGAAAAATCTTTTAGAATGACTGCAGCATGTTAGAGCAGCTATGTCATGTTAGCCGTGATTGGTTCTTTTACTAATTTTTCTTTCTTTTCTCTTTTTTTGATTGAATCATTGCATGTTTGGACCACTAGTCCCTGGTTCTGGAAGGATTTTGCTTTTATGAAATCCATTTGGACCGTGTAACTGTGGCAATAAGGTTGATTCTACAACCGGAAGCAGCCTATCAGCATCTCAAAATTTCAAGTAGCAAATGAGCAGATGGTTAATGCTCTCATACTACGTTGTCTTGCTAAAGGAATCACTGCCTCTCTATGTTGTGTAATCTTTGCTCCTTCTTGGTTTTTCTGTAACGTCGCGCCTGTGCTGAAGGCCTGAGGAGTTCATCTACTGCCAGGATCCGGTGGACCATGCAGGAAACTACAGCGCCTACCAGGAGATGGGCCACGGCTGCGTTGGGGTCAGTACCGTCCTCTGAGAGCGTCTCGGTCGTTAAACCCTCAGCTCATCTCCACGTTGTGCTCTTGTTCAGTGGGGGGGGCAGACGAAGAAGGAAGTGAACCACACCCAGGTCATCTGCACCACCCTGGACGACATAGAATGTGCCGGACCCCGGGAGTTCCTCCGAGGCGACGTGCCTTGCATCAAGTAAGAGGCGACCCACACGGCTCAGCGCTGGTGTTCTGGTTCACTTCCATCCAGACAGAGAAGCTCCTGCTCTGTCAGGGGAGTTTGTTGTAAAGTGTTGTTATGGAGAAAACTGTTTCCAAGCATTGTTGCGATGGTTTGTTGATGTTGTTGACGATGTTAACGCAGATAAAACACACGTTGTTGTACGCCCCAGGTTGCAACAGAAGTTCGTCTAGTTAACCCTGGCTCTGGTTTCCTGCATTATAAAAATGAGGTTTGCTGGAATTGTTTGGAAAAAGCCCAATACCAGCAATCCTGTAGTGAGGCCAGTCAGGCCGTGAAGCCCCTGGTTCACCTGGATTCTGACAACTAGACCACGCCCTGTTCTGTCCGTTGGAGTCCTTCAGGCCTGTCAGTATTGATCCGTGGAGTTGAGGCTGACTCTCACCTGGATGAACACATGAAGCCAGTGGTGGCCTCCAGCTTTCACGCTGTTCCCTCGCTGTCATTGCAGCACCCATCATGAAGCATTTTGGACGATTCAGAGCTGGTTTGTCTCTTTTCCTTTGCTTAAGTCCTGATTTGTTTTTGTGGTTACCGTAGCAATCATGGCTCAGTTAGGAGGTTGAGTGCAACGAACTGCTGCTGTTGCTGGAACGCAGACTGAACACCCTTTTTATACTTCCCCACCAGAGGGCACCGTTTACTCACTTTTGGAACTACCATAGGTTGTTGCACTGCCGTAGCATGTTAACCTGTGAAACGGACATCATTTTACTGCTTTTAAATCATCTTTTGGTTCCTCCACAGATACACAGGACACTACTTCATCACCACGCTGCTGTACTCCTTCTTCCTGGGCTGCTTTGGCGTCGACCGCTTCTGCCTGGGCCACACGGGCACGGCCGTGGGGAAGCTGCTCACCCTGGGAGGCCTGGGAATCTGGTGGTTCGTGGACCTCATCTTGCTCATCACCGGCGGTCTGATGCCCAGCGACTACAGCAACTGGTGCACCTACTACTGAGGCGGGTGACGTCAGCCTGCAGGGGGAGTGGAGTGTGTGGGCTGTTTCTGAGTGGAACCCTGAGGCCTCTGGGGTATTCTAGGGACCGAGTCCACAAGATGAGAGTCGATGTGTTCTCTTGGAGTTGCAGAGGAGCAGCAGTTGCTGTTTTCATGACTTTTGGTTCATTATACCCTTGATGAGTCAAAAAAAAATGGTTTGGTCTATTTTCTTCGTATTTAAGCTAATTTATTTACAACAGATATGGACAGAATTGACTCTTATTTTAAGGTTCTACTTCATAAATGTACTGTTGGTAAATTTCAACCTGAATTCAGGATGGAGTTTAAAACCATGTGTCCTGAAGTTTGATGCCTGTGACCAGTTGTAAAAAATAATCTCTTACCACAAACATGTTGCTTTTTATAATGTTTTTTGTTGTTTTTACTCCCCAGCGCTGTATCATTTGAACAGAAACGCAACAAATAATCCTACTGTTGCTATGACATTGCTTTTACTCAATTTTTTTTCTTAATATCTTGAACTTAAAGTAAGTAAATAAACTGTAACAGAAGTACCTGTAATTAATATAAGATGTATTTTATTGATCCCAGAATTGGGAAACTACTGGGCAGCAGGGCATACAGAAAACGCACAATCTGCTTGACATAAGTAAGAATGAAATATTTCTGTACAACAATATACTGCTCCAAAAAATGTATGGTAAAGCTAAGTAAACTCTTGGTTGCTTTCACCTTTCACTTAAGCTTTACCAGTGAAACAACTTTTAAACACTGTCTTAGTTCTGCAGACAACATAAATGTTACTTTACCTTGGTTTTATCAAATAGTGATGCATGGTGCTTGTGTCGCCTCCTCTGGTTGCTGCTGTCCGTAAACACGTTTTGCACATAGAACATTGTTATTCCGCAAAGATGCCATCTGTCTTCTCACTACAGCCGAAGTATTCCCACATTAATTCCTTCAGACGGGGCGACGGGAAGTCCGGAGTAATCGGCCGTCATAAAGGTTTATAGCTAGCAGCTAAACAGAGGAATCTTTGATCAGGAAAGAAAAAAAAAATTAAATACCGCAGGTACTGTGGGAGGGCTTGAAACCGTGAATTTTTTATATCGTGGTATATCCGGTAGACGAGAAGCTCAACCTCTCTTGGTTTCCAAGGTTACTACAGAAAGTTTGAATTTGCCAAATTGAGTCATGACCAAAATGGATTGAGCTGCGGTTGTGCTGCTCTGACCCAGCCAGTGACCTCATGTTCACTGCATCTGCTTTGTTTGAATTAAGTAAATTTGGACTATTTTCTTTCTTTCATGGCGTCACGTCACATAAATCAAGATCTCAATGCCAAATCATGATTTGTTTGTCATTCTTCCTTCACTGATGTGCACACGCAGGCCAAAGGTTCACCGTCAAAGCAAGCAGAGACGTTTGGTCTGTGCCTGGAATGGATTTCTGTTTATTTTCATCTGCTCTCATTCAACAAACCCTGAGAAATCGGGTTGTTTTCTTTCTGTCACAAACCGCCACCGACGTGTTGCTGAACATGTCTGCTTTAGAAACTCCTACTATCCCCCTGATGATGTGTTTTCACTCAGCGGTGATGTTCTAAAACATTCAGCTGCTTCTTCAGGTCACAGCCTGCATAACTCACATGTTGGTTTTAACAAGATCATCTCAGCAGTTTGGTATTTTAAAGCTTCATGTTTTGACTGATTGCAATCGCTGTCCCCTCACACAAGAAAAATGAAGCCGCAAACCTGAAGATAAAGTGATGTTTGGGTGTTTTTTAACATACAGATGAGGAATATCAGGATTTAGCTGTGTCCAGCTGCTGAGCTTCATTCCATTAAAGACCTAATCTTAAACAAACCTCCATCTTCCCTGACTTCCTCCAGTGAGGCTTAGGTCTTAGGTTAGACCATTATTAAATATTTAAAACTTCTTCTGTTTATTCTCTAAATGTTTTCTAAGTCGACCAATCGTTAGACAGAGATCTGAGCGATCTTTCAGTTAGAAATGCATCAATCCCCCTTTCTGATTTTCTTTTTTGTTTGACCAGCTGATTTATTTATTTTCTGAGACTAAAACACATGAAAGGTCAGAGGTCACACTTTAAATATAATATCTGCATTTCCATTGCTAAAATAATTGCGCAACTTGACATTTTACAAATAAATATGCTGAACGGAAACACGTCAGTTTCGAAAAAAAAAAAAAACGCATTTTTTGATAAAAACATCTTGGTGCGAGGATGATGTGGTTCATTTGGCAAAACCACAATGAAAAGACTTTTTTTGCATCACACGAGACACACAATCAGCAGCTACTGCCTTTTTAATGGCTCAAAGTGCGAAACAACTTTTTCACGTGAGTTGTTAACTGCATTTTTCATTTAGTGGAAGCACCTCAATTGTGAAATTGTGTTTTTTCGACATTAGCAGAACACTGACAGAGTTCCACGTACATCTGTACTGGAAAAGCAGTTAGTGAGCCACAGGATTCTTATTGTACATCGAAACATGCAGATTTTCTAAGTTTAACCTAAAACCATGCAGGCTGGGTTTTATACTCTCAGCTCAATCCATGCCGTGTGTTTATGGACTTGCCCTGTCTGTTTCATGTGTTGATCGCTGTTGAGGAAATATACCTACTATTTTCTTGTCTTGAAAGAACAGTCTTTCAGCCACTTCACAAAAGTCACATGCGAGCCCCCAGAAAGTCCAGTTGATCTGGGAGCGGTTGAGTGGAACCCAAAGTGTCTCATGTTGTTAATCACAGCTCCTGCTCCGCATGAATCAATAAAACCTTCTTGTTCTGGGTGTTCTCTGAATTCTCTTGATCTGATTTAATGAGTAGAGGGCTTGATGAAAGAGATTGTCTCTACCCATTACTTCCAACAATATTGACCTAGGTAAGGTTACAAGATTAGGATTGATTAAGCTAATTGTGTTCCTTCATCGATGCAGCGGTCGGTGTGCACAACGTGTCCAGCAGCAGTGGAAAACAAAACCTAATAGAGTTTATTAAAGAGACAAACATTGTTTTCACGCTGGAGAGCAGAGATGAAGCTGGGCTACCTTCTTTTAGAGACAGAAGGAATTCTTATTTTTTTATTGAGAAACATTAGGAGAGTGGGATAAATGCAGCAAATTAGATGTAACCTGTGGTCATTCTTAAATGTCATGTAACTGCCTTCATCATTAAGACAAGATTCATTTTACGTTATTTAAAATAAATATGTTTCTGGGTCCAGAGATATTCACACCACCGTCTTTCATTTCAGCATAATGACTGCATACTGGACTGAAAGATGATGCACTCTAGTATACAAGCCAAAAATGTTGCTTAGCTGGCAGGTTTTCCTGTGCATATTGTGAGTGAACCATATGTTCAGCCTCATATTCTTTTAAACCGTACATTTGCTGGAATCTGTCCACAGCGCTTCCTGATAACTGTTTAAAATGCTGCATAAGACCCTTTCCAACCTTTAATAAACGTGTGTCAGTGTTTACACACACACACACGCACACCCCACACATATATGTGTACATATATATATCTGTATATATATAGATATATATATATATCTATATATATATAGATAGATCTATCTATATATATATAGATAGATCTATCTATATATATATAGATATATATATATACAGTATATTCAGGTTTTTCTGACAAAGTCATGTTGGCAAAAGTTCCCATAGACCACTGTATTTTCAGGCAAGCTTAAGGAAAAACACTGCATCCCAGTCAGCCTGAACAATTTCCTAAGAAGTTGAGTTTTGGATCTAGGAATGTCACATCAACATGAGACCTCAGCAGATCATCCAGATACAGGAAGAAAATCCAGTGGGATTTCAAATTGTGCTGGGCTTCCTTATATGGAAACTTTTTAAGCTACTTTGATTCATGAACTGATATTACTGTACCCTTTGATCACCAGGACCAGATGGAACCCATGTGTGATTAAATTGAAAATATTTTTTGTAAAGCGGTCAAGGTGTTGGAGGTCAGACATAAACACAACATACATGTAACTCCATTAACATATCCACACATCAAAATAACTACTTTGATTAAATACTGTGTTCAAAAGGTATTTACAAAATAAATTTTAAAAGAATCTAAAACTCCAGATTCAACTTTATTATTCATCATTATTATTCAAACTTTAGATTCATGTAGCCAGCATGGCAGCTGGCTACATGTACGAGACACAGTAATGAGGGGGAGGAGGAACACGCTCCAATCGGAGGAGGACACAGAATTTTTTGGCCTCTCTGCAAAACGCTACCGATGATGATAAGACAAGATTGAATAACACAGTATGTCTACTGTGGAACATAGCAATGGCATCCTGATGATGAAGTAACTTCAGGATGACGGTGGAGGCAAACCTCATTGAGGCTGCAGAAGACTTGAGCCAAGGGTGGAGGTTCACCTTCTATGAGGACAGCATCCCTAAAATTGCAGCCAGTTCTTCTCTGGAATGGTTTAGATCAAATGAAGGCTCTGTAAGTGTTATAAAGACAGAGTCCAGGACGAATCGCACTTGAAAATAATTGAACAGAATCCACTCCCTACTCATGATAACTGTAACATTTTCCTTCCATTTCACCCGTATGCACCACTTGTGTCTTTTACATAACACCTCGATAATTTACATTTAGGTTTTGTGGTTTGGTGGTTGTTATGTAGTCAAATGTGAAACAAGTTCTGTAGGATACTTTACACTGATTGTTTGTCCATTACATTTGCTAAATAAGTGGCAGAATAGACAGTCCCTGGCTTGTTGTTCATAAGCAGCACCAACACATTTACCCTCATTTATTGAAACAACTGCAGCAGAAGAGTTCTAGTTCCCTACTTTAGATAGTTTTGCTAAATTAGATTTAGAACACATTTCAGAGGTTTATGAAAGAAATAGAAAAATGGCCAGTTGGGTAATTATAGTGAGGGTATCTAAAGGAAAACAGCTTTTAAGGTACTTCCTAGACTTGGATTATCAAGAGTAACTGTCACGTAAATGTGGAAGTACGGGCTGGAAAAGGAACATTCTTCCACCTGTAAGCAGCACAAAGAGAATTACAGTCCTAAGTGTTGCATTGTGACAGAAGGAAACACGTCAGAGGACTGTTTCTTTCTGTTGTGCCACCAGTAGCAGCAGGTGTGGAAATGGTTGGAAAGAGATTGCTGAAAACAATCACAATGTGACAAACTGAAATTTATAACAATGACTTTCTTCTATGTCAGTTTCAACTAAACCTGTACAAAAAGTAAGGAAATGTGCGTTTACTACTTCGCGTGTTTTATTCTGATTAAATGGTATCACATTTGAAAGCAAAATGCATTTTGTTTTCTCGCCAAATCTTGTCTTCCAAGGCCAAAGAGACAGCTCAGCTCTTCGCTCATTTTGACCAGTCAGTCATCTGACGACTGTCGGTGTGTGTCCCCTGCAGGTGAAGTCTAGTATCGTCTCGACATTAAAGGACAAGTACAGCAGCCCTGACCTCGCCTATTACTGGTTCAGTATTCAAGGTTTTTTTGTTTGTTTTTTCTTTTTTTTGTGGAAAGTATTTCCAAGTTTTTTGTGGAACATTCCAAAAACATTAGCAGATTTTTTTTTATTTTTATTTTTTTTGTACAGTAGATCTAAAATACTTGAAAATAAATTCCAGCTTTGGAAGCTGAAATACCTTGACATAAAGCTACTTGATATCCTATTGGCTTACAAGGCAGCCAGTCCCAGAGCTCCATTCATTTCCCTTGCAGATGATAAATGTGCACATACCCATGATAAATGCAAAAAAAAGCCAGCTAACAAGGGAATGTTAGCAGTGTCTGTGTGTGACTTAAACTTTTAAGTGACAGAAAAAAAATACATAGACTACACAAAATGAAATAGTTCTGCCAAGACAATATATAGCACCTATGACTAACAAGTTTAAAGACAGCTTATTTTTGTAAAATGAATTCTAATCATTCATTTTATCTGTCTTAAGTTTAGACAGATAAATTTAAGCGAACACCCTGTAGAACGTTTTTACAGACTTAACCCACTTAGCTCTGCCTTTTGCCCGAAGCATTGTTACAACAGAAACATAAATGTCCTTCCTTTTTGCGCTAAAATTACTTTTACTACTCCTGTTTGTTAATGTCATCCTTCTAAAAGTGTCACTGCACAGCCCTGACCTTGAATGCAGCATGCCAGTAGTGGCTTGGTATGCTGCATTCATGTGTGATTAGGCCAGACTTGTTGCTGTTCAGCCCTCAGGCTAACATTCATCCTGGGTGTTGCGGCTGCCATTAACATGGGTTACACATTTTTCCTGTGTGAACTCTTGCGACTGGATTTAGTCTGCATCTGCATCACACAATCAGCTCATAAAATAGATATGCATACATTTCATTTTTACAAACATACCTTGAGTTCAGATGTTCAACAGAAGCAACATGGCAGCACAATGTATCAAGTTACAAGAGCTGTAAACTGCATTAATGTAATCTTTGTAACATTTAAATGTGCTATTATGAGTTCCAGCATTTTATAATAATTATTATTTTATAATAACATATTGGTACATGGATTGGTGACCTGTCCAGGGTGTACCCGGCCTCTCCCCCGTTGACAGCTGGAGATAGACACCAGCCCGCCTCCTGACCCCAAGGGGTCAGGGGTGCAAGAAAATGGATGGATGCATATTTGTACATGTGGATCAAGCTAGCTACTACAAGCATTTTGTACTTTCAAATATTCCAGCAACATTTTCTCTGAAGGAGGCATTAATATTCCTGTGTGTGTATGAAAAAAAACTTGGCAAGGTACAAGTAGAAATGCAGAGTGCAACAGTTTTTACTCCGATCATCAATCAAAAGCAGCTATACATCAGATATGTTGATCAATGTTCCAGTTATTAGGAACCAAAGGCAAGCATAAACAGATTGACCTTTAGCCTTGAATTAAAGGAACTCAGTGTTTCAGTTGTTTTGCAGTTTTCTGAATGTTTGTTTCAGATTTGCGGCCCATATACAACCCAACTTGAAGGCGACTGGGGAATATTTACAGAGTCAGTTTTAAATATTCACCTGTTGCCATGGAAGTGACTGGAAATCTCCAATTTAATGATTCGGAAGGACGAACAAATGATTTGGTAATATAGTATGAATGTGATTCCAGTAACTGAAAACCAAAATGCTTAAAACATATCAGTCTACTACATGATCTTTTTTTCCTCTAATATACAATGTATATGTTCTAAATCGAATGTTGAGTTTGAGTTATTCCCACTTTCAATCTGAAGCAGTCGATTGAACAATCGTAATACTAAAGATGCTACCAGAATTAAAACCTTTAAATATTTTTAGTTTATGAGCCCTCATTAAAAAAACATTTCTTTTATGTGTTAAATCCAGTTTAGATAGAAGGGAGCTGGTTTTCACTACTGTACTTGGTTTGTGGGAAAAAAAAACAAAAACAAAAAAACTTACTTTGCAGGTACTTAAAGACTGAGACATGTGGTTATTTACAACTCTGATGAAGATCTTTCCACAATTTGCAACAGAGCTGTCAAGTCTCATATCTTTGCATACAATTAAAATGAATATGGAAACAGCATTAGAAATATGTGTGGCACCAGGAAAACTGCAACTTTCAACCTATTTTAAACCTACAGCATTTTTAACACATTTTTTCTTTTTGTTTATCCTGGGTTTTTTTAAAATTACAAACAGTTCAATTGGAATACAACATTCCAGGTGTGAATGTTATGTAAGTGCTAATGTTGACAAACCTGAGTCCTAGAAAAGAAAGGATATTGTATTCTGGGAGATGCGCCAGAATTAGCCTCTAATTCACAGAAATGTCAATTAATGTGCATTGTCCCTACCAAATAAATTATATTAAAGTTCCTTCCGGCTTCCCATTTATGCTGATGATGACATCATAAGCCATTATTCCAGCACTTCAATAAAAATATAATAATAATAATAAAAAAAAAGACTTGCAGTTACCAGAAAATAACTACAAATGAAGACACAACTTGATTTGAGAGCAGTGTAAATCCGTAAATCACTATCATAGATTTATCTGCTGCAGCTTGTCTGATTGAGATCCAAGAACTATTTTAGAAGTTACACCTGTTCATGCCAATCATCACGGATTATAGGAATCCACTGGATCAAATGATACGGAGAGTTAAAATAGGCAAAAACTGGAATCAGCAGGTCAAAACTTTACAGGTAACAGAGATTGAAAATTGGCCCAAAAATCGATTGATGAATATCTACTTTTCATCCATCTGTTTAATCTTCTTGATTAGAAACGTTGCACTTGTTTTGAAATCGGGAAAGAATTACAAAATAGTTCTTCGTGTTAATTCGCAATTCTTAGAAATTCCAAACATTGATTTCAGAAGAAAGAGTTGCTTTGTTTCATCGTCATCTAAAGTGTTTTTTTTTTTCTTTTTTACAAATAGATTCATTTTTGCAACCAGAGCAGCCTCCACTTGTCTTCTGTTTGTGAAACATGCAGACAGTCAGCGGCCTGTTTCTGCGCAGTCGACTTCTGCATGCAGACGGAATAAATACGACCAGTCAGTCAGCGGGGAACGAGGCGGCGCGGCGCAGTACGGCGGACCACTCAGCGTCGTCATAGGAAATCAACAGACTCTAGTATAAGGCTCACGCTACGGCTGCTTGTGCTTCAGAGCTTCAGGCTTCAATGTGACAGAAAGCAGCAGAGGACTATTAAGAACACAGCAGAAAGCAAGGCAGCGAGAGACCCCGTCTCACCAGGAGAAAGATGTCAGCGCTCAGCCTGTGGCAAGAACAAGTTTAATGAGAACAGCGGACCGCGGCTCAGTCTGGAGCCCCAACAACTGCAACTTATTCTTTTTTTTTTTTTTTTTTTCTTGGAAAATACCCAGAGGCCTCCAGACGCCAGGTTCACAGCTCTGTTGTTGCCTTCAGTAAAGCCAACACAAGCTGTGACTCTGCACTTCACTTATTACATACAGACAGCGCTTCCTAATAAGAAGCGTTCCAGCAGTGTGCTGCGCCGCTCTACTTTAAAAACAAGCATATTCCAACTTCTGTCACCGTGGCCTCTTGGGCTGAACCCACTCTTGCAGGCGACATGTGAACAAGTGAAGTTTCTTTGGCGCATGTTTGGGTTTCTCTTTAATCTAACGAGTCTCAGCGTTGAAAAATTGTTGGGGGGTAAAAGTTTCTCACTTCTTCTCCAGCTCGGCAGTAGAAAACCAGCCTCCTGCCTTCAGGGTGCTGATAAGTAACTGCACATTTTCATTGTGAATTCATAATTTTATTTGAAAATCAACCGCTAAAGCTTGATTACAGTACCAAATGTTAGTTGTTCTACTTTTCTTTGTCACTGAACGCACCAATCTGGAACGTGTACACACCTCTGATGAGACTTTTAAAAAATATCTAACCAAAACGAATCATTAATGAACTTTTCCACATTCACTTTGGCAGTTGTTGCATAAAATATAGTTCATATAAATGTATGAACTCTGGGAGGAGGTTCAGACATCCTTTGGTTAAATGGAACCATCTTAAACGATGGACGACTTGCAGGCCTGAACGGAGAAACAGGAAGATGATGAGGATGGATTGTATGAATCGGATGAATCGTACATGTATGCACTGTATGTCTGTGTGGACATGCTGTCCTTCCAAAGTCAATATGCTCTTCTTTAGAACATTAATATTGCATACCACGGTGCTTCTTTTTGCACAAAACTTCTTGTGCAAAAATCCTTTCTCCCACCGGAGACAAATAAATAATCTTATATTATTATTTAAGATCACTAATCAAGGAATGAACCTGTTTTAATTATGAAAGAACGGCATTTTCAGGTATTTTCTAGTATTGGACACAACAATAGTCAATTTTATATTCACAGTCAATATTATTACTGCCCATGTAAGGTGTACCTAAAATGAAAATGACATTTTTCAGTTTGGAGTTTTTAAGATAGCAGAGGCCGGTTTCTGTTTTGGCTTCGCTGTTACCTTTATCCTCTGTTACTAAATATTTTAAAAGAGCAGCTGAGGTTTTTTGGAAACAGTTCTTTCTGCTGGAACTAGCTTCAAAAAGCGTTTCCAGATTTTGCCAACAACACTTCAAGAAGCATTTTGACTGATTTCTGATAGGTAAGATCAGTTAGTGATCTTGCCTATCTGCTCCTGTCCCTCTCAATCAGTTTCTTTACCATTAAATCACCCAGTTTCTGATTGTTTTCACAGTTCGCCTTAACTACTGATTACATTTCAATTGAACTGCCTGTCTGTTTAGTCGGTGGATGAACCATCTTTTTCTCACAATCTTCCTTTTATCAGCAGGACTCAGAAATGACACAGCACAAGCACTCCAGAGCGACACCAAGATTGGAACATTCATTTATGCTTAAATTTCAGAAAGTATCTTTTCCAGCGCTCACTTATGAGGCAAGGTTTTTCCACATGACTGCTCGGATGAGACGGCTGGTAATTTCACTAGGATCAGTGGCTAACATTAACAAATAAAAGCCTCACTAGACACTGACACTTATCATAACCGCTGATGGAGAAGATGATGGAACATAAAATAAGTTAGAGATTTAAATAGCTCCTGAAGACCGTTTGATTTCTATGTAACATGTTTTGGAGCCCTGTGTAGCCGTCACTGGAGGACAGTGAAAACGTTTTCCTCAGCAATGTGTTCAAAGTTCCCCTTTTTTCGCTGTCTAAGCAGTCGTCACTGTCCTTAAGGCAACAGAATGATGACGTGTTTACAAAGCAACATGCCTCTGCAGAAGCATCCTTACATGCAAATGATGGCGTGTGCTTTGCCGGGAACTTTTTCCTTTTTTTTTGTTTTTTTTGGGGGGGAAAACACCAACTACTTTTTCAACAGCTTGCTCTGCTGGCAGAATAAACTTTTGTTTTTTTTCCTGTCATCCCCTTCTGTCACGACATGCCAACAAGAAAACAGAGCGTCAGATGAACTGAACGCCGCCTGCTCTAGACGTGTAATCCAATCTGACATCAAGTCTTCTAATCGTAAAATGTGACAATCCACTAATGGGACATTATCAGACACTGAATTAATTTAACATTTCACCTCAGAGCAACGGTTTTAGTCTGGCATGAAAAAAGCCATCACTGCATAATACCGTCATAATACTGCTATTTTGTCGATGAACGTGTTAATCAGTCATTTTCATCCCGTCGTAATGTTTGTTTTCTTCTTGGCTCTCAGAACTGGAAACTTGGTTCTTTAGAGTTTTTTTCTTAAGGTTTTTTTTGGCTCTAGTGGCCTTTATTTGAAAGTAGTACAACAGGAAAGAGGGTTATGAGAGGGGAAGACATGTGGCAAATGTCTCCAGGCTGGGAATCAAACCTGCAACTACGGACATGAGGACTAATACATGGGTTGTGCTTTGCTCCTGCGTCACCATGGCACCCCGGTTCTATAGAGTTGTGAGGAAAACATGCCTGTTCTCTGAAAGGCATTTTATGAGTGAAATGTCGAAATTTCTAATTCAAAATCAAAACTCAATTAAAAAATTCTTTATTGACCCCAAAGAGAAATTGAATGAATTGATTTTGATTGACACAAATTACACAGGAAATATTTTAAGGTCATTTACAGCTACAGTTGCATGAGGTTGGCTTGGGTTAGACTAATTTCTACACATCATCTTAATAGCATTGTACGGTTTTTTTTTCCCAGAGCTTTGTCTCTGATGCATTTAAATAAAACATAAAAACATCTCCTGTTTGTCTTGAAGGTTTTAAACAGCCTTGTCCGCCTTATTTTACAGAATCTCTCTACCTCTACACTCCCTCAGACACTCAGACTCCTTCACTGTCCTTTTTAAAACTTGTTTATAAACTTATTTTACTCATTGGCTTTCAATCCAATTTTACTTAGTTTTTATTGATCTCACCTTTTTAACTGAGCCATTTTATTGTATTTTAAATTGAGTTTTTAATTCATTGTGCTTAGCTTTTTCACTTTATTTTTATACTTTCTTTTTGCATGACTGATGTTCAGCACTTTGTTTTAGCGGTGGCTGGTGTTGAAGCACTATGGCGATGATGATGATGATGATGATAATGATGATGAACTGAGTCTCACACTTTTAAATCCAACCCACCTCTTCTCCCTGACTGAGATCAGGGCTTTGTGATGGCTGCATGTAAATGTTGACTTTGTTGTCTGTCGGCCATGTTGTTTCCACTCTAGCTGCATGCTAAGGATTGTCTTCGATCTGAAGACCAATCTACGCTCATGCTTCAGCTTCCTGGCTGAAGAAATATTTGTAGAAATATTTGCTTCAATATTTCTACATGTTTTTTTGTTGTTGTTTTTTTTTCCCCCTTGTGATCTGTTTTATGAAATGCAGCACTTCCTTTTGGAGCAAAAAAGCCTCACAACATGATGCTGCCACCTCCATGCTGCACAGTTAGAATGTTACAGTTTCTCCTCCAAATGTAATGATGGACATTAAGGTCAAACAGTTCCATTTTAGTTTCATCAGACTACAGGACATGTCTCCAAAATATAAAGCTCTTTTTCCCTCTAGACATTTGCAAACTGTTATCTGGCTTTTCTAAACTTGACTCCTTCTTTAGCATTATGACACTTGGACATTCCAATCATGTCTATGCTTGGTATAATTGAACGCAGAAAGAATCTAGAAATTGTTTCCAAGGAAGAGTCAGACTTGTTCAAATCTCTTTCTGATACTGTGGCTGATTTGTTTTGACCTTCCCATTGTGTCAAACATGAAAGCAGTGAGTTTCAGGTGTGACCTTAAAATACATCCACAGGTGCGCCTCCCACGAAGCCTCCAAAATCATCCTCTGAGCTTTACCACATTGCTTAAAGATATAGGAACTGTTCTGGATGAAAACTTTCTATTTTTGAAAACATTGATAAATACATTTTCTCTCCTTCTTTTAGGCATTTAGCAAGAATAAATAACTTTAGGGATTCTAACTGTCCAAAAGAAAGAAAAGTTTGTTCTAATCTGGAAATAGGCTCAACCCTTCTTGACTCTTCAAGTATAAGTGTGCTATGACAATGGATGGTTTCACCCAGCTACAAGGTAAGAGCACAGTTTAGCTATTGAATGTCTTTGAGTAAAAACCGTTTTGAAAATAGAACATTTTCTGAAGGACAACGATTGACTTGAGGCTGCTTTTTACAGAATGTACTGTCACATTACGACAAGGACAAGCACCAGCAGAGTTGAAATATTTGTTTTCATTGCTTTCACCCAAATTAAATAGTCAGGGCGAACATCACCGACATTCACATTCAGTGGACGACCCTCTGAAAGGAACAGAAATCCATTATTAAGGACACATAAAACATTTAGAAGGACATGTGGTGAGTTTTTCAAGGTTCAAATGGACTATTTCCAACCACAAAATATACCATTACTCACACACAGGTAAGTTTGTGCTTTTAGCCATATTCGCGCTATGTATTGACTTCCATTCTTTGTAGTTCCTGCATTTATCCCTGACTCTAACCTAAACTCTATTCACACCTTCGTCCTATCCCTAACTCAAAAACTGGACATCTTCTTATGAAGTGCAAGCTTTGTGTCCTATGAGGAGCACTCTGTCCCCATTCATAGCCCACCCAGGTGAGCTATAGTCTGGAGGATGTGTTTTGCTCAAAATGCAAACTCTTTTGGGCACGAAGAGGCAAGGGTTGGCAACTATCCTTGTGGCAATGGTATCCATGGAGTATGTTTCTCAGTTCTGGTACTCAGGGATCTCTGCCCTGCAGGTTCTAGATGCTTCTCTTCTGCCACACAAGGTGATTAACACTTTGATGGCTGCAGAGGGGGTCATGCCTCCATTTGCCTAGCAGAGACACAAGTAAAATATGGAGTGGAATTGAGAAACACCACCATAGAGGATCCTCTTTGAGCCCAATGAAGAAGAAACCTGCTCACTTCTCTGGGTTTGCTTCTTGGTCGCTCAGAGAGTCCAGTACATGGTCTTGTACTGCGGTCAGCACTGCAGAGTCGCAAACGTGGGTGAAAAGATGAGGAGGAGAGTCAGCCTCAATGACAAATTTCCCTTTAAAGCCCACAGTGGTTAGAGCAGGCACCTCGGACACAGAGGCTGTAGACCTCAGTGAGGGCATCCTGAGTTCCACTCCCATCCTCGGTTTTCTGCCTCATTCCTGGCAGATTACGTTCATATAAAGGCGACAAGTGCTGAAAGAAATTCTTAAAAGAAACAAAAAAACACAGAAATTAACATTTGGATAAAACCAAGGGAGTATGTCATTGTGACGGCGAATTATCCTAACACCGAAGCACTAAATGAATAAACTAGATGATTTATTTGAAACCTTCTTGAATATGAAAATATGGAAAAGTTAGATGTTTGATTTGAGAAAATTAAGATTTTCTGAAAACGCTCATTTTGACATTTCAAGATTACAAAGATGAGCTTTGTGATTAAACCCCTGTGACAATACCCAGTGTTTACTGTATCTTCATTTGACCTCCAGATGGCACAATAGGTTCAGCTGATAGAAAATAGCACTGAAAAATAGAGTTCAACAAAGAAGTCTCAGCTTTAATTTACTCAAGTAAAAGTAAAAAATACGGTGCAGAAAAACTATTCCCAAAAGTAACAGTTTTACAAAAGGCCACTCAACTTATATGCAACTGAGTAAAAGAAAGGACTCACACCATGGGGTCATTTGAAAGTGTGTGCTTTCACAATAAATGATCAAAATTTAGAAAATACTGTTGATATTTAGGCTATGAATACACTACTACATTCCACTTATCCTTTCTAAAATATCCATCCATCCATCCATTTTCTAACATCCTTGTCCTTTGTGGGGTCGGGAGGGCTGATGCTGCCCATCTCCAGCCTCCTTTTTAAAATCTTGAGATCTAATTTGCTTCCTGGTAGCAGACTTGAAGACCCTTATAAACCTGACAAAAGCTGATTGCAGTTAAAGTCTGTGCTGGTACTTTGTTACCTTTCCTGTTAGACTGTATTTTCTGTGTCTGTACTCTTTGCCTAACAGAGAAGTTATTGGCGACCTTATAAATGAGTCTGCAGCAGTGTTTCCACTGTGTGCCCCATGGACAAATGGGATAAATCTAATTAGCTGAGAATGCATAACTCTCCAGTACGCCCAATGATTTGTGGCTCTAACATCCCGGCGAGCCGAAAAGCGGGCGGCACCCTGTCAGTGATGAAAGCATTTTGCACAGAGCAAGGCAGCAATCAGTCGTCTGAACCAGGATCTATTTACACTTTATTGTAGCATTCCTTTTCCATTCAGCATGGCTCGGCATGTGCTGAGGCATTTTGCATGAAGCTGCTTGTACTGGAGAGCAGTGGAAAATCAACTGTGTGATGAATTGTCTCGTCTTCGAGGCTGTGGCTGTGATAAGGAAGCACACATTATCAAAATGGACAGGCCAGGATGGGAAAATAAATAGGACATATTTACACAGCGAGGCTCTGAGATTCCCTCCGGGAGACCTAAACGCCATCAGTGGAGAATTTGTGTCTGGAGAACATAAATGTGCAGAACACCAGAGACAGAGTACATAAATCAGAAACCTTCCACTTTGTTCACCGATCAGCCACGCCGACTGTTTGTCAGCCGTGCTGAATAACGCTGATCATCTTGTTACATTGTTGGGCTCCGTTGGGAAAACCTAAACGCTAATATGCAACGTGCAAAAACATGCAAACATCCTGCACTCCACAGATTCTTTAAGAATTCTTTAAGAACAACCCCACTGCCGGCTGAGTTCATAAAGTTGTACATGCCAGCTGGCAGCACATCAATCTGATATATTTAGCCAAGCTGAGACTAGAGCCATGATGGAAATGCTTCTGCTACCTTATGGCTCCATAAGAACCATGAAAACATGCAGTCACCTTGAGAAAAGGCTGCAATAATAGCAGCAGTAGATCTGGCGATTCAAAAAAAAAAGAATCTGTTCAGCTGAAATAGGGAAGCAAAATCAATTTCTGCAAAAGCACAAAATCTAACCAGGTAATTCTGGTCTAGTTGCGTAAATACCATGCAACATTTTAAATAAGGGAAAACTGACTTAAAAGTAACTTTTTAGCTTGTTTATGTTTGTTTGTTTACGAGCTTGTTTTCAGTTAATAATTTCTTAATGGAGATGGAAAAGTACTAGTTCTATTAGCTGATTATTTTATTTATAACAAGACGTTTTCTTTTCCCACGTTACAAAGGACCGGGGGACCCTCTCCGAGGTCGGTTCTCTGGTTCTTGAACCCCAGACCTCAGATGCTGGGGTAGGTTCTGCCGTCGCTGCCGCACACCTCTCCCAGAGAGACGGACTCTGCCGGAATTTTTCTAATCCAATCTTACATTTTATACATTGAGTTGGGGAGGAGGGAAAAAATGTTACCCTTTTTTTTTTTGTGCCACACTTCTTCAGGCATTTGCTACAAAAAAGAAGTAAAATTGAAGGCAAAGTTTAAAAGAAGATTCAGGACTTTCTGCAAACTTGGTCACATTTCAGTTTCAGTGAAATGCAGACTTGCATCATCCACAAAAGTCATGTATCTTTAACGTTGAACGTTAAAGCCAGAGCAACTTCTGGTTCAAAAATAAAACCTAGCTGTAGTCCAATCAGTGATTTCTTATGTCTCCCACTGGGACATACCTCTTCCGTTTCGCTCATGTTGTAGCGCTTTCGTTCATGTTGTAGCGCTTTTGTAATTTGTAATTGTGCTTTCAATTTGCTGAAGTGGTTTGCACCTCAGGGCCACCGTAGAAGAAGGCTACGACCTTCGTCATAACCCTGGTTCTCTCTTTCTCTGGTTCTGGGACAGCTCAGCCCGGGTATCCACACCCTCACCAAAGAACATCTTTATGCTTCAGCTGTAATAGCCTGTCGAATGGCTTCAGGCCAGCAATTAGATATCCGTCCAGTAGCAGCTTGTTCCTCCTGTTTTCTCCCTCATGTTGCTGTATGCTGGGTTCTCCTGTACACTAGCCTCTTGGCAATGTAGCACTTACAGGTTTTTGGTATATTGCAGGATAATGAGGAGTAAACCTGGAGACAGTTCAGTCCAGCCAAGCTGAATCATGTCAGTTAATTTACGTAAACTAATCCACAAAAGGGAAGATTTTACAGAGAACTTTTCAACGTCTGAGACCACAGCAGGCATTGTGGGAAACTAAATTAAACAAATTAAGCCTGAACGTCATGAATTCAGAAATTTAAAAGGGTCCAGTCAAAGTCTGTGCATCAAACCAGGGGTTCTAATGCTGTAAATTAGCAACAATGCTACGGTTAGCTAAAATGTTTTCAGTATCACGAGCATTTTGACTACTTACTCCATTCAGTTTGCTGTGGAGGCCATCTTGTAACCATAGTTACCATATTCTACAATATGGAGGACTGTCATTTTGATCAGGGTGTTTCTATGTGGCAAAGGATAAATTATGATTTGTTACAATACAGGAAACTCAGTCATGCTGTGTTGAATGTTTTTTTTTTTTTTTCCATTTCTCACAGCACTCTATCATCAACTGCCTGATCACTTCCTGAATGCAGAGTGTCAGAAAGCGCAAGAGTTTCTTAAAGAGATAAAGGCCCAGTTTCAAGATGTTTAATTATCAAGTCAAATTTCTTTTAAGTCATATTTGATAAATCATTTTTATAACCAAAGGTAACAGAATTACTTGATGGTGTTAAAGTTACTTATGTGTGGCTGGAAATTACATAATACTACTCTTTAAGTCTGAATACCAACTTTAAGTTTAAGTGGTATGAATTTTAAGTTCGTCTTTCTCAGATTTACTGGCACAATTTGAAAGAGTTTAATTTACTGTTAGACATTAAAGTGAGGTAAATTTGAGGTTTGTTGCTGAATCTAACCTACTGAACATGACTGTGTCTGTTTATCCCACTGACCACTTCCAATCGGAAGACTGTCCTGAAGTTCCAGTTTCAATCGAACAACACTTCTTTAGAAGCTTTTTGTTCCTTGCAAAAGCGCAGAAATAAAAAAACACAACTTTAGATCAACTTTTCAGCTCTTTCTTAGCACTCTCTTTGTTATTTGCACACAGTCAGCTTTCTTTAAACAGACACTGGTTTCAGTGTAATTTTCTCAGTCCTTAATCTTCTGTGTTTGGTCTTGTAGACACCATAATGAACTGTCTGCTCTTGTTATGACCAAGAGAACAGCTGTGTATTGATCAGAGGCCTTTAGTTTCCCCTCTCCCATGTTGGTCCTTGTGGGCTGTTGTTTGAATCAGAGTTAAAAAAAAAAAAGTCAATGCTGCTGTTGAAAAGACGATTCAGACTGATTCAGTGGGTCCAGAACATTTCATATTTAGGATGTCACCTTAAAAGACTCTACGGACCATTTGATAAGAACTTCCTTTTTTGCCAATAAAGGTTCTTGAAACTGCACTGCAGGAGAGAAGAGTTGGACATCCAGAAAGCAGGGTCCAAAACGGACATTGTTTGGTCCACATGCAGATCAGTGATTGTTTTGCACGTGGTTCTGTTTGCAGCAACCTCGGAACTGGAACCAGTGGTTCATTACCAGTCAGATGACTGTTTAGAGCCAGGTGCAAAATCCTCCAGTCAAAGAAGTGAAAGAAGGAAAGAATGTCTCAGCAACCCACCATATGTGGGGCAAAGTCCTACTTCCATTGCCTCCACCACCCTGTAGTAAAAATCACAAAGATCTCAATAATTTCCTTCTGCATGACTTATCATTTTTTCTCTTTTCTCTCTTTCTCCCATAAACTGGATGTGAAAAAGTCTTCAGTCTGGTGCTTTGGCCTCAAGTCGCCTTTATGTTGAAGGACTATTTTGTTTACAGAGACTTCATCATTCATTTTATTTGTTGTTTCTGTTGTTTTGTATATTTATTTTGGATATTTCAAATGTCTTCCAGTTCCAGTGTTAAATGTTTATTATAATTTGAAGTTTATGGATCTTTTAGAATGTGTTCTTGCATTTTGATGCCAAAATATTCTCAAAACAACATTATTGTTGATCACATTAACTTCTGGGACAATTTATCAGCCAATAAAATCAGTCACACTGTTGCCATGGTGAAATCAGCATTGACCGTAGAGCAGGGATGTTCAAACATTTTGTCGTCTGGGAAAAAAAAAAAAAAGAAAATATTTGTGAGCCAGAACATATTTTTTCAAAAAACAAAAAGCATATAAATATATATGCAGGGAAATTTTTCATTTCCCTGCTCAACAACACATTAGGCAAGCAATATTTTAAATAAAGAAATCTGAAAGTAGTCTGATTATTTATAGCAAAGGGACAAAAAATCTTAGCATTTAGTCTATTTTCAGCAATAAGAAATGGACTTGGATAAAGCATTCTCTTAAAAAAAATCTCAATATAATCATCCAAGTTTAACAGTTTAATTAAAAACAGATATGAGAGCCATAAAATCACCTTTTTAGTCATTGCGTGTTTTGCTAACCAAGTCCTGGGCTTTCCTCAGTGTAAGATTTTAAAGGACTCTTCTTATTTAGTGTTGATGGAGACAGATTGTCCATCCGTGTATTTCTCTTCTCTACACTACGGTCAGTGACCCTGTCATTCTGTCTATTACTGAGACGTGATAAATGCTTGATAGTCTCTGATCAGCAGCCGCACTGCAAGCAGCTGCACCAAGCTCTCCATGCCACGCATACACACACACCCCCACACACACGCACACACACCGTAAAACACTGTAGTTAGCCAGTGGCTGGTGGATATCCCTCCCTATTGCCGAGGTGGGAAATTGGAAATTAAGTGCAAGTGTTTTTGGTGTGTGAATAGTGATCTTGTTCACACACGTTTCGGTTGCAAACGTGTGCAAAACTTTGTCTATATCCTGCTAATGTTGACATAAACACAATTTGTATTGCAGTCAGTTCATTTTACTGCCATGTTTAATTTATTTAATTTCCCTTTGGAATCAACAAAGTATTTTTGAGTCTAAACTTGACATGGCTCGACATGGACGTCAGACCGGTTGAATTATTAACATCTACTCCAGCATCAGCACCGAAGTGGCTGTTTAAAACATCTGCTTGAAGCCCTGATGATATCAGCCCAGTAGGTTAAACATGAATAATAAATGCCTCACCTGTCGACTGATTTTAAATTAAACAAACTTATAGTGATGACCTTATTTCTTTCGTTGAAGTAAGAAATAACATTTGCCAGGTTTCATTTAGCCTGTGTTTGTGGTCTTGAAGACACTCAACTCTAATCACATTTTCTCAAACTGATCGATCAATTTCATGTAGAAATACCAAATGCATTCTATGCTGTTCAGCTCTGTCTGAAGCTGAACCCTGCAGCCTGTGTTGTCTGAGCCAATCGACAGGAACACGCTCTGCGATGCATTCCTCCTCCAGCCGATCCCATAATCACCAAAGTGAGACGCAGTGACGGCGGTCTGGGTGGAATTCAATTTTGCTGATTATTGTGGTATGATTATAATTACAGTATGACCACAAGATGAATGGACCACATTGAACACGTGGCGATAAAAAGCCGTACATCAGATGCAAAAAAGGAGCCACCCGACATTTCTGTAACGGCAGACTGTTGCCAAGCAAATCTTAATTTCTTTTTCCATTTGTAGCAGCTGTCCTTCTGCCTGCTTCTGAACCATACAAATCCAGTCATTTCCTCTGGAAATCTCAGAATTGTTAAGCATGTTACAGAGGGTGTGGAATAAAGCTGGCTGTGTCCTCTGTGAAACTTCCTGATGAGAAATGGCCTGGTTTACACCTTCTGGAGGTCGTTCCACTGACTTTGACACAATGTGCATCGTCCTCCTGCAACAGAAAGTCCAGATCACACAAACTTCCTGCTCCCCTTGTCTGTAGTGAGCTCTGCTCAGCCAAGACTCTTCACAGCGTTGAAGTGAGCCAGGCCTCTGCCTCTCTCTGCTTTTTTGGGGGGTTGATGTCAGTGAAGCTGCTGCAGCTCGCGTGCCCACTACCTGCCAGTAGGGGGCAGAAGCAATCTATATTTGATTCTCAGTGTGGTCTGGGCCCCCCCATCTAATTTGGGGCAAGACGTACAACAGAGGGGTTGTTTTTTTTATAGCTCCGCTGCCTCTGTAGACCCGTCTGCAGCAGGGAAGGGCTGCTGCTCCCAAGGTCAGCCATCTGAGGACCAAGCACCAATCGCAGCCCGGCTCCACTTCCACTCTCCACCGCTGGACTAATTGGCTATGAGTCGCCTCTGCGACACAGGAGATGAAACTGAAGAGAAAAGACAGACCCCCCAACCCCCTTCCCAACCCACCACAGACACTGTGTGACGCCGCCTCTTTAAAGGTCCCATATGGTGATTGTCAGAGCCAAGCCTGTTTGCTGGAAACTCTACATATCCTGTTTCATTAGCCTCATCTGCTGTTGTGGATGTAATGGGAAAGTGCAGCTCAACGTCCTCCTGTCTGAGACGAGCTGTCAGATAAGCATCAGGGCAAGTAAGCTTAGTCACGGACATGGAGTCGAGTCCCTCTCTGCCTCTGTTTGCTCACTGATGGTCGCCGGTTTGAGTCGGTGGCCTGACGTCCTCCTGATTGGACGCGTCACAGGGCTGTCACAGATCTTTGTGTCCAAATTGAAGATATTGGAAGATATTTCTCTTGGTCACAGCATGCAGAATGGACACACTTGATCTCATGCGTCAGTCTGTACTTCACTTATCTACAGGAGAATTCTGACATAAAACGTATTGAAGCAGAAACCAAAGTATTCAATATTATCCTTATTGAGAGAGGGGTTTATATTTGTTCTGATTGATATTCCCATAAGGTGAAGCATTAAATGGAAGGCCACTGTGAGGAAATAGATCAACACAGACCTTAATATCAAAGAGAACGGCACACCTGGGTAGTCAAAGGTTTAAATCAAATGATGTTTAAAGAGCTGAAGTCCCGATCCTGCAATCCCTGGCTAAATATAAAAAGTCTTGTCTTCAGTTTATAATGAAGCTAAAAGAAAAGAAATCCACACAAGACAAATTTTCACAGCTCAACATTCAGGTTTTGTGAAACAAAAGGAGTTTGTGTTTAATCTGTTGCGCAGAGAAACTTTTCATATACGATTTTAAGTTTTTAGTTGGTGTGCTTTCTTGCTTTTTGTTTCTTTGTTGGTAGTCTGCTTCCTTTTGTGCACAGTGTTCTGTTTACTTCCTGTTCCACTTACGTGCTGCTGAGTTTCGTTGTCACCTTTTGGTTTGATATTTTGTATTTATTTGAGTTTGTACAGTTTTCTAGTTTCTGTTCTCTCTTGGTTGCCTCAGTCCCTCTGTTTCCCTCCCTGCTGTTCAATAGTCACATCTGTGTCCCAGCAATCAGTCTCACAAGCTTACAGACTGCTCCGTCCACTCAGATAAGAAAGATCTAGGTTTTCCTATTGAATCTTCCAAGCTTCTCCCTATGTGTTACAAAAGATTAAAACTGTGGCCACTGACTGCTGATAACCACAAAAAGTGTTTTTTGGAGACTACAGAAAATTGTTGCCAATCCTTTGTTGTCAAAAATTAACTGACAAAAACTCCCATCTCAAATGTTTAAGACTTACAGTTTACCCTACTAGCTAGTGGATACCAGCAGGGATGGTGTGATGACTTAATGATGGTGTAATGAAGTCATCACACCAGGCGGTGCTGGGAGTCCAGCGGTCAGGACATGGCCAGAGAATCGGCCGAGGTTGAGGGTGTTTGAGACTTTAATGTTTAGATTTCTGTTTTTGGAGTGATCTATTAAAGGGGAAGAGTTACCTAAGAATCACCTTTTTGAGATTTACATGATGTTATTCCCTCATCAAAAAACATACCTGCAATGTTGCCTTGATTCTCTCATGCATGTGTGAGAAATCCTTTAATCTCCTATGGCAACCTTTCAACTAAGCAAAATGCCTGGGTGGCTCTAGCCCCGCCTTCCGGATGCAGCTCTTCATCAGAGATGCAGTTTCCAGGCTTCTGCCTCTCAGAGCAGCCCTCCCCCACGACTCCATCACTCAGCTCCTTCAGACTAGCCAGCAGCAATTAGCAAACACCTGGTAGAACTGTGCATTTGCTGAGCTCATTATATCAGTGCAACACTGGTAAAACATTTTAAAGGGTTAACAGAGGAGCCATGTTGTGTTGACTTCCTGAAGATGGAGTTCAGAAAGATCAGGAGTTTTTAAAGTGACAGAGTCCCAATTACAAGGTCATATTTGATAGCAACAATATTTTATAACAACTGGAGGGAATACAGTTGATTGTGCTAAAAAATGGCACTATGAAATACTGCCCCTTTAAATCAACATCTATTACCAAACTCTGAAGATTGAATTCTGTTTGTCAGTTTGTATAGACTCAACTTCAACACAACCTTACTGGTTGTAAGAAGGAACTATAAACTACTTGTGTCAAAAGAAAAGTAATGGTAATTTGCATTTTCTAAAATATAAAAAAAGACCTTTGCAAGTTAATTATGCAGATGAGTCCACAGTTTAAAGAGAGCCTGCTGAATGAAACTAAGTTACCGAGCTTCATAAGATCTTTTTATTTAGCACAACGTAAATCTAATGTATTGCTCGTTTCCTGGCTACATGTTCATATTTTGATTTCACATGATGTATATGTGGCATATATTTTTTTTATATTAAAAGCAGCAGTGGTCTGTGAGCTTCTATCTTACTGGCCAAGACGCCATCAATAAAATAAAGGCTATTTAACCTGCAGCTCACTTCCAGAAATTGGAAAGAAATACTGTGAGGTTCTTTCCAGTGAATTTATTTCCCAAATCCTTTCCAACAGACAGGTCCGAGAGAAGATTCATCTTCGTGGTCTGGCTTCTTATTGGATTTCACTTAGTTTCATATGAGATGGTTTTGAACTGTTGGCTTCTAGGACTTTGGTGACCATCTGATAAGAGAGCACAATAATGATTTGGCTTTACAATTTCCCCTCTGAAGCAGGGCAGCAGTCACAGCTCTGAAAGGACAACAGTGTTTGTTTCAGAGCAGAAATGTAGAGGGAAGTGGAAATGAGCTAACTGCTGTTTATGCTTGATGCAAACTTTACAACAGTTCATGTGGCCAAAGTTTGATTTTCATTGCTGCTATTGTATTTTTCTTTTTTCCAAACGGGGTGAGATCTTTAAGTGCTAGAAGGCTAGAAACTGGAGGATCATGTTAATCTACTAAAACAAAAATAAATATTGAGTTTGGCTTGCTAAACGTACTATTGATAATCAAGGTAGCGTGGCAGACTGGCACATCGTTTATTCTCCCTAAGTTTAGTTTCAGTCAACAGTCAAAATACGTAAGTAAGAAAAGATCAGCAACAACCAAGAAAATAAAATATTAACACTAATTATTTACAATTGTTGAGTGAGACATAATTAATTCACCTTTATTTAAGGTACCAGAATAAATAAAGGTAAATTATCACATCCTTACACACAAACAATTTGTTTTTCCACATGAGAGAATCTCAAATTCACCGCATAGTTCAGAATCACCTTCAAAACAAAAACACATTTTAATAACTAGCAGACATATACTCAAATGTAGATGGACAGCAGAATCCCCCCCAAAATATCCATGCTGCAGCCATTTTTACTACATTATTTTCTTTTACCGTTTTTAGAGTGCACAATCTCTGCACAATCTGTATGATTGCTTCCATCTTTCATCAATTGCCACTGCGTGCTTGAATCAGACCCACAAATCTGAGGAAGTGCTTGCATCACACTCCAAAACACCTAGCTCTGCTCCCTGAATGACACCCACTCAGACCTCACTTTGGTGCTCCCCATCCATCCGTTTTTAACTCCTAATCAAAGATTGGGCCATGGAGGAAAGCAGCGTGCAGAGAGCTGCACGCTGCTGCCGTGGCGCCGCTGAGGCAAGGCAGCCATGGAAACGACACTATCTTTTCCAAGGAGTCCTGGATGCCCAAGTCACCTCAGCTCATCTCAAATTTGATATGGGAAGCAGCAGAACTTTACAGATTGTATATTCCTGTATATAAATTGGATTTGTTTGCTTAGTACAGTGAACAAGCATTCCTACTTCAATGCATTTTAATGTCCAGTCGCTCACTTTGCTCCCGAACTGATGACACCTCAAAGATCTCTTGCGTTACCATTAGATTATGCAGAGATGAGGCTGTAAGGGGAGCAGACGGCTATTAAGAAATAATCCATCATACATGGAACGCATTTAAAAATATATAATTAAGATTGAAACGTTCATTTACCGAAGCTGGAATCTCTAAGAAACCATGGAGTTTTTACAGCAGTTCCTTTTCCTTTTTGTGTCTCTACTTCCTCTTGAAGCGTCTTAGAACACTGAGCCCAGTTCTACTGGAGGTTCCTTTCTAAAGGGGGATGGATTTCACATAAGATTTGACTCTTCATTGTTCGTCTGCGGTGGAGGGACAGGCAACAAGATGTTAGCTGGTTAGAAGCTAACCAATCTCTACTACAAGTGTGCCTTGCCACGCCACTTGAAGCTGCAGTTTGGTGGTGGTGAAAATGCAATCTTACATAAGTCAAAAAAAAAAAAAAGAAAAACAGGCTTGGAACTGACTTAATGCACAAACTTAGTCATGGAAAAAAAAAAAAAAAAAAAAGAAAAAAAAATCTACTCATCTCTCAGAAGAAGAGCTCCTGTTCTAAATTCAATTGAATCAGTTGAATTTAGACTTAGCAAAAGATTCATTTATGAGATTTAGACCCAGCTGGCTAGAGAAAGATGAAAAGAAGATTAGAAAAAATGAAATGTTAAAAGAAAATTAGATCTCAGTTATTTAAATCTCAACTGCTTTGTTTTCAATGAAGAAACAAAAATCACCAGGCATTCTGTAGTTTTGCATTCATTTTTAAAACCCGTTTTTGTATTTGTATAAAGAATGCATCAATCATGAACAGATGTTTACTACAATGAAGCAGGGTATCATATCTCTTGTCTTCTAGACCCATAAAGACGCCTTAATGTGTCCTATGAATCCTATAACTCTCAGTTGATTATAAGATTCTGACCTTAACATACACTAGCAGACTAAAGAAAAGTCTACAGACTTTAATTACTGAACCCAAAATGTTACTTAAAAAATCAAAGTACTAACAATAATGTTCAAATCATTTTGGACTTTCTTGTTTCTAGACTTCTATAAGACCTTTGGCACCATTGAGCAGAATGTGCAAAAAGCCCAATGAGAAGTGCTCTGTGTAATCATGTCTTTCTCAGCACAGCTAAGGCTCCACGTAAAAGATTTTGCTGTTGATATGGCTTCATGGATATTTCATAAGTCAGCTATTTACGTTTTACAGTTCTCTGCTGGCGAGCCTGCTGGTTATCTTCCACCTGCAACGAGTAGACACACGAGGGAGTGTTTGAAAATTTATTTTTATAGCGACATCAGAGGGACGATCCGGTCTGCCTCAGCATGACAGTAATACACCGAAAACCGCCATGGCAGCTATGGAGGTGAATCCAGCAAGCTTACACAGTTTTTCGGCAAAGGAGAAGCAAATGTAAGGAAAGCAGACAAAAGCAAACGGAGGGGAGATTCTTGTGTGGCTCAGTGTGTGCATTCGTCTTCTGTCGCATGTGCTGGTATTATGAACACTTGGGTGGATGAGAGCAGATGAGCACAGTGGCGTGTTAGTTGATATTCTGACAAAGTTTTTCTTCTACATGTTTTCATACTGACTACTTTAAACTGCTGTTATTAGTGAACTTGTGTCCAAGATGGTTTGTCTCATGTGTCTCTGTGTTGTCCTGAGGGTGACCAGCAAACGATCAGCGAATACTAAAAGACTCTTTAGTTTCTGCTAGATGGGGAATATGCAAATCTGCAATATTTCTGAAACTGATTGGCTCCTGATGTCATCCAGCTTCTCGGGTCCAATCTGTGCACAGGGTGCTAACCTTCTGAAACAGACACCATGTAGATCCCATGTGTCAAATTCATAACATACTGTAGGTAGTCATGCTCTGGCTTGTTTGTGTAATTTCTCAGCTGTTCCACAAATTTTGATTCTGCAATACAACAGCAGACTTTCCTAAAATTTAAACTTTTCTTGTAAATGAAATCAGGACTTCTCTCTGGTGGTCAGCAACCTCTTCTATCTTGTTGCTTTTGGTCCATCAACTGCTTCCAAAGCTGAGGGGGCATTCCTATTTTTCAAGCGTATTTTCTTGACTCTAGTTCAAGAAAAAAAGACCCCATTGACCAAAATGTCTTCATTGGTGAAACTAAATGTTTGTGTTTACTTTGTCCAGAAGAACAAACCTGGAACACATCTCCTCAGTGGACTAGAGAAGCAGAATGGTTAGACTAAGTTAACCTGGAGGTTACCTCTTTAAGGACGAAACTGACTGGTTGGAGACACAACTTGTATAAGGAAAGAACCATTTTTGACTTGCGCTAGATGAGAACCACATCCTCCAGATTCTGATAGGAAGACAAGTAACTTAGCATAGATGTAGTACTAAGTGATAACCGATTATGACTGAAAGGTATTAGGTTACTGACCTTCTGTACTCATTGGGGATTTTACTTCATTAGTTCCAGAGCACTACTTTAGGACACAAACAATTCATTTTGATGGACTTCACCATACATTTTCTCTACATTTCCTGCTTTGTTCTAAGACCTTATTTGCTTCCTGTCACTTTGAAATGTTCATTCATTCTTTTATCACAATTTGCTCAGATTACGGTAATGTCCTTCATGTTGGCCTCAGTTACAGGTTGCCTCCTGAACTCCAGTTGGTTTGAATGCTGCTGCTCAGCTTTTAACCGGCATTAGGAGGTGAAAACACGCTACTCTTGTTTGAGCATCTCTTCACAGGCTTTCAGTACATTTCAGGATACATTTTCAAGTTTTTCTCTCTGTTTTCAAATGTCTGCATGGCCTCGCCCCACAGTGTCTCTCTGACCTGCTTCAGCTGCGTGTTCCCTCACTCGGTCTCAGGTCAGTAAATCAGTCATCCTGAAAACGAAGAGGAAGCTGAGATGTGACCGCTCATTCTCAGTGGCTGCCCCCAAGACTGAGGAATGATTTACATCACACGTTAGAGTTTCTTAATGTTTCTAAGTCAAACAGAAAATTAGTGAAAAAAAATATATATTTTGTTCTTGTATATGTATGAAAGTCTTTCCTCTGTCCTACTGATGTTCGGCAGTAGCAGACCTTTGTGTTTTCTGTGTTCCAAAGCGAGGCTGACTGAGCGGGACGCTGACATTTCCCACATTTCGCTCAGCCTCTGAACGTAGCAGTGAGCAACTCTGACATCCTTCTCCAGCTGTATGTCCTTTAGTATGGCCACCTCATTAACATTTAACTAGTGATGGCGAGGGAGGCCTTCATTATGAGAGTGCTAGTGAGAGTAACAGATTGTGATTGATGTCTACTGAGATGGGGGTGGAAGAACCATTAATGTGTCACACAGCGCGCCAGCAGATGGCCAGTGGTATAACACAGCAGCCTTGTTCCAGATAGGTTAATTAGTCTGATGAGTAAAAAACGTGTTAAAATTGGCACCTAGTCTGTACCTGGTTGATGTGTTCTTTCACACTAGTTATCTATCAATATTCAGGAGCCAGCAGCTGAGCCTGCCCATTTACTCGGCTCAGCACCAACCGCACACGTAGGCCATGTCAGCTTTCTGGGCCTTTTTAATCATAGACGTTTTTAAGGAAAAAGAAAGAAAGATAGTTCACGTGTCTCAATAAACAGTGACACTCTGTCCTCTCATATTTTAAAGGGGCAGAATGATGTGTTTTCTAGCCATAGTGTCATTTTACAGCACAATCAAATAAACGTCTGACCTTCAGTTGTTATAAAAATACTACATATATCAAATATGTCTTGGAAAAAACCGACTTTGAAAATGGGTCTCTGTGTCTTTAAAAACTCCTGCTTTTTCTGAAGCTCCGCCTTCAGGAAGTCATTAACCCTTTGACAACATTTTTACCAGTGTTTTGGTGAGAAGTAGCTTGTATAATGACCTCAGCTGATACTCAGTTCCGTGAGGTGTTTGCTAATTGCTACTGGCTAGTCTGAAGGAGCTGAAGGGAAGATGGAGTGGAAGCTTAGAAAATGCAGTTCTGAGAAATATATTCATGTGAATGCATAGTAAACACTGGATATTGTCACTGGTGTCGTTTATCTTTTTCTAATATAGATATATGTCACAACTTTTAAATTAAAAACAATTTATTTGGATCATTTTTTCCTGTCTGGATTGGCTTGTTGCAATTATGATTTTTAATTACATTTATTTTATTTTATTTTATTTGCTCTAAACTTTGCTCTGTCAGGACCTGATCCAAACCAACTAACTATCCTTAACTCCAAGTCCGAGCCCAAAAGTAAACCCAACATACGGTAATTAGGATTTTACTGCTTTTGTTTTTAGATCATAATTTGCGAGAGCAGTGTAACTTCTCCTCTTCTTAGCTTTTGACCGTTTTGTTGCTTATTGTAACTGCAGGCTGAGTCAGGTGTAAATCTTCTGGGATGTGAGATTGACAGGAGTGGGACAGAGCAGGGCTGCTTGCGCATCTATTGTGCAACGCGCTGTGCTTGTTATGGTCTAATGAATGTCTGGGCATTTCTTCCTTTCCTCAAAAGGTTACATTTTACCCTCTGTTATTTAGACTATGATAAAAAGATTAACACAACTTTGTATCACACATTCTCATTTTGGCATCCGCTGTGCTGAATCTGTTGCAGGCTTACCAAATGTGCCACAGACACTGGAGCCCAAACCGACCGTCAGGGAAGTAGATTTTGGTTTGGGTCGGGTTTGGACTGGTCCAGAAAGAGGAGTGATGAGAGAACATTCATTCACAAAAAACAAAGGCGTTTGTAGTCAGGTGTTGAGACTGCAACAGGAAGACCAAGCCTTCCAGCAGAGATCTTTTGTTCTGGGAAGAGCTCTCACTTTCACACCACCACACATTCTGAAGCCCATTGATATAAGAGCAACTGTTTCTCCATACAGGTTTTTCCTCCTTTCTTCTGTGTGAAGGGTGAAATCCCCCTGCAGCTACACTGGAATCCAACACATGGAAAGCCAATTTAATTGAGCGATGGAGTTGGCTCATCAATAGAAATTCCTGTTGCAGCTCTCAAACAGTTTTTCTTCCGACAAGTCATTTTCTGGAAGCTCCCAGTAAGCTAAGGAGCTATTTGAAAGATGAGGGAATAAACAGCAGAGGGATATTGTCACTCGCCGAGTTTTATTTTGAGCTCTGTTAGCGTTCAGAGAGCTGTCGGTGCAACATCTCCTCACTCTGAGTAACATGAAAGAGCTATAACTTCCCATAACAACTGCAAGTTGTCGTTTTCATACGTGTTGCAGCCGGAGCTCAAAGCATGCATATCCTGACGGTGTTGAGGAAAGGCTGCGTATTTCATCCTTCGGGACGATCTGATACAGAGGAAAGGCTTCCGAATGCTTCCAATGTTAGAAATGATTGAAGACATCAAAGAAAGCTCCAGCTCAGTTTTCGTCTTCCTGTCGTGTTAGTCCGACTCTCCTGTTCTGTTCCGCAAAACTGGTTTTCATTATGAACTGTGTGCAGTAATTGCTAAGCAAGCTACCTGAGGTCATTAGTGTGGTAATTATCACAGAGGCGCCTTTCACTTCATTTCAGTTTGATTCAAAATTACCTTAAAACCCCAAAAGGAAACAAAATCTTGTCGTACCTCATATTATCCAGATTTCCTTCAAGGAGTCGTTGTAGATGTTGATGGATGTAGTCTTTATTTCAATCCTCTGTTGTTGTATGACAGTCTGATGAAGAGGATGCTCAGGCTTGTCCTTGTGCTTGTGCTTGTGCTTTTTTTTTTTTTTTTTTTTTTGCATTATCATCTCACAAGGTTCTACAGCAGTAGTACAGTGGTGCTTCTTTATTGGGTTGCTTACTTTTCTTAACTCCCTAGTTCTGATGCTGCAGAAGAGATGACGCTCTTAGTAAAGATCTGCAGCATTTTGAAGCAAACCTTGAAGGATCAAAGTTTCTTTAAGAAGTAAACTCTGCTCTCTCTTTCTCGTATACGTGCGTGTTGTAGTGTCACCAGTCTGTCATCCAGATGAACACAGATGTATTCATGCTCCTCGTCCGCCTCCACTTCTTCTCCCATGATGGAAATATTATAGAACACCAGTTCACGACTCACCTGAAAGTTAAGGAAGCAGATGTGTAAAGCTGCATTGTGTGGATGCAGGATTTATCCTCAATAAGACATTAAACAACCTTGTTTATTCATTAGTTTCATTATATCTGTTTTTAGATACCTGATTGAGCAAATCTCTGAGATTTTCAAAGTTTGGAATATTGTTTCATAAACTAACTCTTCTTTGAACTTCTTCACATCTTTCTCCCTGACCTGTCTGCCATGTTCCTGAAACTCCATGAAGCTGTTTGTTCTCTAGCCTGGTAAAAACCCTTCTGCACTACACATAGCTTCATACGGAGGGTCTGGACTCTCAGCTATTGAGAAATGATGGCCTCCCAGACTTTGCTGACGTTTTAAATTTTACCTGGTTGCTAATATTTGTCCGTGACATATTTAATGGACCAGTTTAATGCTAAGTTGCTTACTGGAGATTGTCTGAGCTGTAAACAGCCATCCTCCACTCCGAAGAGAGAAACTCTGATCTGAACGAGGCAAATGTTAATGTTGGTTCAGTATTTGGAAGTGTGGTCACTATGGACTTTTTACACTTCCTCCGCTGGCATTTCTTAAACTACAAGCAGGCTACAATTCTAAAACAGCGCAGAAAATATACGTCATCATTCACAACCTTTCCTTTTTTTTAGCTGATTGGCCCAGTTGAAATTCTACAGGAATCCAAGTGAATAGGAGGAAACCCAGACAGACTGTGCTGCCAGGAATCTGGTTGCTCTCTAATCTTCTCTGAGGCCTTCAAAGAACAGCTGAATTTACACTGAGACTGAATTACACACACCCATCCAATAGTAATACATGTTATGTCCTTCATGTTCTCAGAACTTAATTTTCTGTTGTTTCGTTTAGGTTCTTGACATAATGGACATTGAAAATACAGAAAGCTGTTCCCATTGTAGCTGAAATGGCAGCTGATGTTACTAGCAACATAAAGTTGCGAGATCCACCCATCAAAGTCGTTCTCCCCGCGATGCTGCTGAGCCCGGTGTCATCTAACTGTCGCTTGATGGAGGAAAAGATATTCCTGGGCACAGGCCTGTGTCGCAGATCAATACCAGCACCCGGTGAGTCCTTTCCAATGATTCATCATGTGCAGCATGAACTCAGTGAGATGGATCACTTTGCTCAGCTGGGCACCTGTGGAGCTGATAAACAAGATGAGGAACTGCAGATGTATTTCTGGATCATCAGCTTTCTGCAGGCAGAGAGGCCTGATGAGGCTACAGGGTTTGATGCCACCAGTTTGATGCCATGTGTTTGTGCGGGTATCAATAGGTGATTTGTCAAGCAGTTGGTGAGTGGAGCGGATTTGTATTCTGGTGGGAACATTGGCGGTGCCAAAGAGGGCTGGGACTGAGCCTGTCACAGTGTCAGCTCAGCTTTTTGAGGCGGTAAGGTTGGTCACAGAGGCCGGGGAGTTCTCTGCAGCGTGGAAAACAGAGGTTTGAGGCTGAACCTGGAGATCCCCTGAGCTGATGCTGGCCCAAGTTTCAGGGAATACTTTGTAAAGTGAACAAACTGAAGATTCGAACCACGAGTTCAGCAGGGTTGATGTGGGTAGTTAATCAGTTTCATCTCCAGGAGGATTCATCTTTTCAGGGCGACGTCTAAAGCAGGGGTGTCAAACTCAGTTTCATTTTAGGCCATGTCAAAAATCTGAATGATCTTGAACAGCGTCTGACCGTTAGATTCTCTCCTCTCTGTCATTTTATAAGGCTGCTTTCTGGGAACCACCTTCCTCTGTTGGGACACTCTCATGAAGTCTTTACCATTACCTAAGTATAGCTCCTTGCTAAGAGCTTACATAGAGACCACATGACACACAGGAGCAACTATAATGTCATACATCTGAGCTCCAAACTGAGCTTGGATGCATTTGACAATGAGCAAAAGTTAGGAGTTTGGATCAGAAACAAACAGAACATTCTGCTGACAGCCTGGAACTGATCTGAACTCTGGACTGGAAATATTAAATAATGATGCAATCAGTGTTTTTTAGGATTATTTTTTTTATTGTTTTTTTTTTTTTTGTTTTTTTTTTAAGAGGGGGATTGGTACAGAGTTTTAGCTACCACAAAAAAAGAAAAAAAGGTAACAATCAGGAAAGTCAGTCCTGGACTGTTATGAAAGTGGAAGAAAATACCAAAAACTAGTGATAAAATGAAATCTGTCATGGTATGAACTGCAGCCTCGCCTAGAAATAACTTTCATACATTATTAATGACTCAGCAACTTTTTGAGCATGAACATTTGAACCTATCAAAATGAAATACGTTTCCCATGTAAAATGGGACATGAAACCCCAGCAACTTATTTCAATAATCATTGCTAATTATTTTTCTGAAGTCGGTAGAGAGAGTATAGGAATCGTATGATTAAAAATGTATTATATTACAATTCTGAATTACAACATTTGCTTCCTTACGATTTAACCCTTGAATGACTACAAATAGTAATTTTAGATACAACACTTTTCTGTTTTACTGGTAAAGAAAAAATAAATAAATAATTGAAGCTTGGGCTTTCCAACTTTGTTTGTTTTCCAGGAAATCAGCCGGAGTATACAACACTAAAAATGACCAATACTGACCATAAAAAGCAATAATTCAGCAGTGAGGATAATTCAGAGTGGTTGGTTTGGTTTTCTGTTGAGAGCTTGCCTGTGAAAAGAGGCTATATCTAAGCACCAAAAAAAAAAAAAAAAAAAAGAAAAACAAAGCAAACCCAGACGCCATTTAGTTTGATTTAGTTGTGGTGCCTTGTCTACTCTTACACAGTTACTGCTGAAAGGTAAGGTGTAAGGAGGATTATTGTGTGGACCTGCTCAACTGAGACCAATTTATGGACTCTGTATTGTGCTACTATAAAAGATTAGTGTCCACTTTCTGTGCACATTCCTTCCAGCAAACGAATCTTTGAAATCTTCACCAGGTCTGCTGAGCATTTCAACCTAAAGCCTAGGAAAAGAAGGCAAGTTTCATCTTATTCGCCTTCGTCTTTGTCCAATGAGAATAATCTACTTGTCTTTGTTGAGCAGGCATTGAGACGCAGAAGCTTCGGTATTAAGAGAATAGAAAACATTCCCAATCCATATCCATCATTGTGGAGCCTGAAACCTTTTCTCACAGACCTCTCACAGCGGGAGTAAAACTGTTCTTGAATTTCACAGAGTCAGGTTCCCATTGATCTTTCCGGGCTTATGAGCTGGATATACTGCAGAAATCAGGATGTTGTGACCGCCAGAGCAGCTTGGAGAACGAACACCATGATGCATTTCTTTTGCCCCAGCTTGCTTTAACTGTTGGAACAATTCAAGAAAATTTAAGCGCAGGACAATAACATCAGTGTTTATGTAACAATCGAAATCTAAATCATTCCCAAAGCACAGACCTTCTTAAAGGGCCGGTGTAGTCAGATGTTGATACCAGAAAACCAAATCAAATCTTGATATTCCTCATGTAAATTATTCACAGTTGGCATTTCAATTGTTTCTGTCAGGAGAAACAATGCTAAATCATAACTAATGCTGAAGCCTGTTTTTACTGCAGTATCTGTGGAATCTGCACCAACACGGATTTATGATGTGTCATATGGAACAGCAGAGCACGGTGGGCCATTGTTAGGAATAGAAACTGATTGTTCTGTTGAGAACAAAAAGAGTTTTCTCAGTGGTGGTGCAGCAAATAACTGACTAAAAGTTAAAATGAGAGCTCCCACTTTCCTCAAGGCTCAGCCCACACAAGAAAAGTGGTTTAGATGGATAAAGGTGAATATCTGAAGAGGGCAGATTATAGCAGTCCAACAGCCAGACATCTTCAAGGCTGCAGCGGTCAAATTAAGCTTCTTAGATAAGAAAACATGTTTGATTTTGGTCTTATTAAACACTTCAGAGTCCGTTTTGGGCTTTGCATAATCAAAAACAACAATCACATTTCTCCTACGTTAGCTTTCCGTCATTCTATTAAATCCAGAAGAGAATGGGACATTCTCTTTCTCACATCGAAAGCCCTTAATAATCAGCTCTGTCATACATCAGAGATCTGATTGTTCCAGATGTTGCTAACAGAGCACTTTGCTCTTAGGTTGCAGGTCTACAGCTCATCAGTTTAGCTGTGTTTCTCTAATGGACAAGCAACTAAAGAAGCTGCTTCTGCAATTAATGCTCTACTTTCACATAGAAAGTACTTATAGATCAGACCTTAATATATAACATGCTGAACTTGACTGCACTGTTTTATAACTAGGATTAATTGGAATGGATGTAATTGTGTTGGAATCTATGTTGGTTTATTTTGCATAGTCACAAATGTCAGTTTCAAATATACATGTGACAGCTTCCTATACCCGTCCCATCGTGCACACGCAGAGGCCAGTTGGTTGGATTTTATCCCATTTACTGAAAGGAGTGGTCAACAAAACACAAACAGCGCAGTGAGCTTCCCTACTGGTCCACTAGTCACTCTGTGTGATGTAACAAAACTCCAAGTTAGCCTTTGAACATAATCTCCAACACTACTCAGAAGAGAACCTGATTTGATGGTTTACCACAGCAGAGTGCTGAACAGACTGGGTTCGGTTTCACGTTGCATTTATGGGCAACCAGTAGGGGGCGCCAAAAACCACCCATCACAGGACAATTATGAAACATATTTTAGCAAGAATTGTATTTGTATATCTAATACCCATTACACATACACATTTAAAGAGCCGCAGTGAAAACATGTTTATATATTCTCAACTCTTTGGTGCAAAAAACTGATAGAAAATCAATTCATTTACTGCATGTTTATGTCTGTTTGTGTAAGTTTGAGATGAAACTGCGCATGAAAACTCCCCTTTATTAACCACTCAGAATATCAACACAAAAGAGACACAATCAAAACTGTCAGATATAATTTTAGTACCCCAGGGAAATGACTCAGAAATTGTCCAAGCAGTTTGGATGTAGGTTTTCTTTCTTACGGAAACTTTGTTTACATGGAAAGCCCATGTTTGGCCTGTTTCACTTTTGCATTTTGCTCATAGGTTTGTGATGTTTTTCTATCCTTAAGAAAAAGATAATGACACCTCATATATCTCACAAACAATATACCAACATACATGGAAAAACCTTATACTACATCAGAAAATACGGTACCCACCGTAAAAAAGATGTTCAGTATTTATTTATGCCACATAAACTGATTAGTACATTATTGCGAGAAAATGCAAAACTGAGGTACCTAGTTAACGCAAAAGTTTTGCAAGGTAACTCAAAAGAAAAATAAATTCCCATGTTGCCTTGGGGGCCCCATAACAATCTCTCTGATTTACCTGACTTGTTTTTTGTAGAATGCCCTGAGATGTGTGATGTGAAATAGCACTTCATTATACTTGAAGTAAGACAAGCCTGATAATGCTTACTATAACCCAATAGAATAAAAAGAGATCTGCTCTTTCTGCCAAAACTGCACGAATGTATGTGAAAGATTTTATCTCCTTCCGTTCTTTGTTTTATTGTTTTAAGGAAGAATATGCAGATGCTATACGGCTTGGCAATCCAGAATTTCTGTTTGTTGTTGAAAATGTTGAAATCCTTCAGATAAAAGTACACAGATGGTGGGGTGTTATGTTGAGATAATTCTAGCAGACCCAGAAACACATTTTCATCTGTGAGAAATGTCAGCTGCAATCTTCATGTGTCAAACGGTGTCAGGGAGCAGCAGTCACCAGGGTTGGGCTCTTGAATGAGGTGTTGACAGTTACCCAAACTGACCGCATGGAAATAATTTAACACATTGTGCGTGTGCATGAAGTACATTTACATATTCCCTTTCGGATTGAAAAAAAACTGATCCGCTCTTAGAAAAACAAAAGAAAAAAAAAAAAGATCACCTACTGAAGGAGCAGTCCCTGCACAATGTGACATGGTGCTTTACGTTTTTTGAAGATGTTTAATAATCTACATTAATCTGCCAACATTACACTTGTTCTAACTTTGTTTGTACTGATGTAACAGAGTTCCACATGGGCACGTTAAAATTTGGTGTTTAAAAGTATTAACAAAAAAAAAAAACAGCGTTGAGACAGGTGTGGTACATTGACCATGTTAACATAGTAAATTTAAATTCATAAATTTAAATTTATATTGTTTTGTGTCTTTACCAGTTGTGTTTTTGGAGTTAGAGGACAAAGATGAATTAATTTTTAGCTAAAAAAATATATAGTGTTGTTATTCATCATCAGTCTGTGCTTGGCAACGGTATCAATACTTTGCCAGCAGGGGTCAGTATTGCTCCAACAATGACAAAGACATCAAGGGAGAAACAGAGTTCTCAGGGAAATCTCGCATTATCAGACAGATAGAGAGATGACCTTTTGTTTGTTCTAAATTTGTGTAAAATATTCATTTAGCATCCACACACCATTCCAGTAGATGGCAGTACTGCACATCTAAATGTTGCTTGCCAATTCCCACAAAAGAAGGAGAAGAGAGGCCGTTTCTAAGACAGATGGTCTTTAATTAAATGTTACAGTATCAACAACCCAATCTCTAATAACACAGGTACAAATGAACATATTCAATTAAATTAACATGTAGTTTAGCCAAGCCAAACCTAGTTTACAGGGAGGGTGACAAAAAATATGTTACCATACGTTTTCTATACCATGTATTTCTAGAGGACACGTTAATTGCACAGAAATCCAAAGAAACTAATGGCAATCAGAGAAAAACTCCATTTTGGTCCATTGAATAGTAATTTATTCATTTAATAACTTGTGTAAAGGTGTTTCAAACACATATGTGTGGTGTTGACTGCAGTTCACTTTAGATAAGAAGCTGTTGCTAAAGGAGGCAGGTATTCTAACCCGAATGAGGTTAGGATACCTAATTGTAAACGATAAAACGAGAGGCTGACAGGGCAGAGAAAATAAGCTGCTTGGTTTTTGGATTGATTTCTCAGCTCCTGAAACACGGCTCCTTTCCTGCCTCTTCACTCGCTCTTCAAAAGTCAAGTCTCTGTTAAAAAATCACCCTGAGGTTTCTGCTCACTGACTGCGCACTGGAATGCACACTGCTGCTAAGATGATTTAAAATGCAAAACCTGCCGCGGTGCTGTTATCTCCTCTCTAATGGTGAAGAGGCTGCACCAGATCAGACATGAACTCCATTCCATGACTACATCTCATCTGAGGGCGTCGGGCGCCATGAGACGAGGCCGCCTACGGCTGCCGCTACCGTCCTGTTTTGTATAATGTGTCTTAGAAACTGATATCCATCTTGGTCAAGCAGGTCCATCTCCTCACACTGGACAGGCAGCGGAGCGCCTCATCCAACAGATACAGAAAATCTTCCTTGCCACATCATCACCTGTACAATACTCGACTCTGATTGTTGCTGCTCACTGCTCTGCACTATTTATCTGAACACTCTTCTGTTGTTTCCAGAAATTAACTTCAGTGACCTGACGTAAGACCCTTTTTTCCTTCTTATTATTTGTCTTACTAGGGTAGCATGATGGCTTTCTGGTCAGATAGTGACATTTTGTAGCGCAATAAAATAATAATTGTTGTTAGAAATGTTAATATAAATGTTATATCACATATGACTTTAAAATAGTTTTACCTTGGCTTGAAATTAAGCCTCAGTTTCTTTAAAAACTCCTAGTCGCTATACAAGTGGCTTTTCAAAATTTGTGTTTTTCGCAAAAGGGCAGTGGAAACACTTTTTTCGCATCACAAGAGTCATGTGACCAACAACTGGATGTTAATACTGGCGGAGAAGACAACAGGAAGTCTCACGACATGTTTTTTTATGACCTATTGCATAAACAAACTTATTCACATGTGATTTTAATTAATTAATGGAAACACCGCAATTGTGAAATTGTGTTTCTTTTCTACACTTTGCAAAACTTTGGGCATATTTGTTGTGTAAATGCTGCTAATGTGACAGTCATGTCAATTCCAGGTTATCCAAAGTGCAAAAGGCAAGTGTTATGTTGTCCTCTTCCCTTTTAAACCTTTCCATGATCGTTGTTATGACAGTTAAACTAGTAGTGTCAGAGTATGTTCCAAGTCTTTATCCACTAACTCATTACTAATGCACAACTACCCCTCAGGCAGAACCAGGTGTCTTCTATTAGCTGTTTAATTTATACTCACGTAAAAATCAGCCCGTTCCGTTTAGATGCTCCCTCATTATTTTTGCATTGATTGTTGCTGTAGCAACTAAAACACAGACTCCACTCTGCCTTACTTTGTGTTCGACGTATTTCTCCTGCGACACCGTTCACATTTAATTAACCTTCTCAACCCGGACGTAAATCGATATGGAGATCAGGAAATCCATCAGTAAGCAACATTAGAAAACAGATGGCTATGCAAATCAGGCTGGTTCAGAGTCAAACGGAAACCTCACCCCACATTTGACATAAATGGCTATTGCGTTAAGCTGAAGCTGTCAAAAAGTGTCTGTTATGGTTGGGATTATAATAACTGGGGAGAAAAATAGTTGGCACCTTTCTGTCGTACAGACCTTTTATCAATCACCAGAAGTTGTTCTTCTAAGACTTATAGGAGTGAAGGAGGTTACTGACATGGGATATGAGCTCAAAAGTGACCCATAAGCCTGAAGGAGAGTGACTGCTTCACAGTTGCACTTTTTAAGGGTTTTGTTGACTGCAAGTGGCAGACAGTCACAGTTGTCAGGTAGGAAAGTGAGTTATGAGAGAGGGGGAAGACATGGCCAGAGGTCGTTGGTCCGGGGCTCGAACGGCTGCATCGAGGACTAAGGCCTCCATACATGGGTGGTGTTTCTCCCTGCACCACTGCTGCTCTCCAACACACACTTGGTTTCTGTCATTAATCTGTATATGCTGACTTCTTGTGAGTTCAGAAACAATTGGCCACAGTCAGCAACAAGACTGATGAGAAGACACGCTCAACTGGTTCCAAAGAGTCTAAGAAGATATCACACCATTATACTACCATCATTATACTACCAACAGCAGCCTGAGCTGTTGATATGAAGTATGAAGAATCCATGAATTGATGTTGTTGAACACAGACTGATCGTAATGTGAAAACCACCACAGATCGTATGGTGGACAATAACCACTATGTCCAAACCTTTGTTCTTTGCTTCCATCCACCCAATAAACATTGTTCCAGAATTCTTGTGTAATTTTGCAACAGAAATATGGTCTGTACTGCATATTGGGAGGATCAAGAAAGTTTTACTGTGAACTTAAGGCCATGATTGCTCTGTCTCTAAGGCAGTTTATCCTGGTTTCTATTGCTCTGTATCTCTTGCATGATGGGAACAGCTGGACGAGGTAATGTCCAGGATGTGATGAGTCCTGTGACATATCTAATGCTGATTTCTACCATTGGGAGGTGTACATTTGATCCATGGCCAATTACATTTTCTGACAACCCGTTTCTGAAGAAGTGCTGCTGCTGTACCACACCCTGGTGAAAAATTAATATACTAAGTATGTTAAATTTTAACATACTTCAGCATACTTTAAGTCAGACTAATCATCAGTATGGATACTTCAAATTCACTTAGGATTAGTTAACTTAAAGTGTGACACTTTGGAACAACTAATGTTGTGCTTAGTGTACTTTAATAGTATTTACATTGTATTAAAGTAGATTTTAAAGTATACTAAATGTACTTCAATACACTTTTTTTTGGAAAACTTAAGTTACACTTTAAATGATTAATTCATGATATAACTCATGTATGACTGAAAGTCGGGAGGGTTTTTCTCTTCCTGTTCCTTGTCTGTCAGCCATGCAGCAATGTGGAACTTCAACCATCAACACACTGAACTCTCTCCCTCTATTATTTCTACTCTTTTTATGTTCATCTCTGTAAATCAAACAGTTACAGAATAATAACTATAGCAGACATTGTAATTGTAGCATGGACAATTAAATAGTGCAAAAGCTGCACAGAGCGGAATCCTATTAAATGTGAAATACTTAAAATCACATCGGTGGCCTGCAGAAATATCTCATTCTGTCTATTAACACGTTGGGCTTCTCGTGGAAAATTGCTTTAATGAATATGGCTATGTGCAAGTCAAAGATTGAGGTTTAAAGGGAAGTGGAGAGAAAAGGCAATAATTGCAACATTAACAGCATTGGACATGTCTGCAGATGCTGACATGCTGACAAAAACTGTGTGTTTTTAAAGAAACAGAAACTGGTTCGTCTTTTCAGTCTGCATAGAGCCAAAAAATAATAATAATAATAATATGTGGCTCTTGTTATTAATGATGTAAAGTAATATGCATAAGAAAGCAACATGGATATCCATAATGGGCTGTCTGGCTCTTTTCAAAGATTTGACTATTTGGACTTCCAAATGATTCTTCAGCTAGAATCATCTCATTTACAATGGTTTGGGTTGTAAAGCTAAAGTTTGTTCAGTTTTTGTTTTTCATTTTCTTTTTTTTTAAACATTATTACTAACAAACCCACTTCATTGCTCTTGCTGTTCTTGAATAGTTTCATCAAAACATTTATTGAACAACTGAAATTGTACAGAAATGAAACACAACAAACAAATCAATTCAATAAAATACAAGTTTTAAACAGGCTGCACAGTGTAGCACTGTTGCCTTGCATGGAGTTTGCATGTTCTCCCTGTGCATGTGTGGGTTCTCTCCGGGTTCTCCGGCTTCCTCCCACAGTCCAAAAACATGACTGTCAGGTTAATTGGTCTTTCCAAATTCTCCCTAGGTGTGAATGTGCATGGTTGTTTGTCCTGTTTGTTTCTGTGTTGCCCTGCGACAGACTGGTGACCTGTCCAGGGTGACCCCGCCTCTCGCCCGGAACGCAGCTTATGATAGGCACCAGCAACTCTCGACCCCATTAGGGACAAGGGTGAACAGAAATGAAATGGACAAGTTTTAAACATTCTATTCTATTCTATGTATAGCAGTGGGACACATATGTATTCAAATTTGTCCACTGGTTTTATTTGGTATATCTTTGTGTACGTGCTAGCAGTAAGAAGTGAACATCTGTGCACCCACCAGACATTCCACTTTGCTGTTCACATTGGATACATTAGATTATTAGAACAAATCATCTATGCATGTACCTTTCCACCTGGTGATTAATTCTCAAAATCCATGAGCAAGGCTTGAGGTTTTGGAGCCTGTCCAGGATCTCCATCACATGATCAAACAGACTTACCCTCCTAACAGACCTGCACTCACTTCAAGGGTCGATATAAAACGATGCCTTGATGCCACATCGACCATTGGAATCATTGACAAATGATTGAAGATATCAACGAACTACATTTGGACGAGGAAACATATTACTGAATGCATTTAGAGCTGCAGTATATAACGTTTATTTAAAAAAGTTTGTTTTACTTATTTGTTAAAAGAATAATTATGTCATTATTTTCATTAAGCCACAGCTGGTTCACCACGATATAGCCTGTCACAAATGCTAAAGCTAGTTAGTATAGCCACTGGTTATGAAGGATAAACAGTCTTTCTGTACTGATGAAATGTTGTTTTTCCACCATAAGCAGCATACAGGAGGATGATTGACAGCGTTAAGACCCTCGACTTTTTTTCACAGATTATGTGTGTCATAACATATTTACACAACATGATGGCGTTTGTAATAAACATGGGAAAAAAAAAATATTTTTTTTGTAAAAGTTACATAGTTCAGCTTTAAGTGCAGTCAGGTATAATATTTTTTTCACACCCAAATGCAGTAAGTTGATATCTCTCTTAATTACACTGATATTCATATGAATGCAAACCAATTCATTTTTCTATTAAGAACTCAACATAATTAGACAAGTACAAAACTAATGACGCAGAGAGGATGGTTTTGTGACAGTATAAATGTTATGAGTAATGCTGCATGAGTAATGCTACATCAAAGAACAGACTGAAAGCATAATTGAATGTTTTCAACTTGCTGGATTTTTTTTCTGTTCTCAATCTAAGCTCAAAGGTTTGTAGCAGGTAATAATCACTCATATTCCAATGGTCTTTCATTATGATAAAAGATGATTTTATACCATTTCAGGGGTAGGTTGGATGGATAATGTTTGCCGATGAGCCTCATTTAAAAAAAATAAAATGGGGGAGTAGATTCGATTGTTTCAGGAGAAAAACAAATACAGGAGGTTTTTTAAAGAAAACATAGCTGGCATAATTTGAACATGGGAAGAAAATAAACTGAATAATTTTCAATGCAAGGTGAAGATGGAATGAAAAAATTCAAAGAAGCTGCTCTCAAAATGTCTCCGGCATCTGCTTTTTTTTTTTTCTTTTTTTTTTTGAGCTGAAGTGAGCAAGTAAAATCCTACTCCTTTTTTCATGCAAACAGCTCATAATAAGCTACTGGCCGAATCTCAATTGACACTCCCGAGACTGACATCCCGCCAAAGTACTCCTAGCCTGCTGGGAGACCGTTCTGCACAGAGCAGCATGAAGGTACGCAGACAAAACCTTGCAGTGCTGCCGCTGCTCGCATCTGACTCAGTGAGTTCCCCTATTATTTGGTTAGTGAAAAATGATGTGAGAGCTTTGGATTATCAAAATCATATCCGACATTTATCCTGGCTTACAGTACGATGCAGACATGTTTGTTTGAACACTGCTGCAGTCAGCTGGTAAAGCAAACATCACGGTGTTGATTTTTGCCTGGCATGCAGTCTTATGAAAGGTGGTTCAGACAGTCAGGGCTCAACCAGAGAACTGACCACAGTGAGAAACATTACACTATTTCTAATTGCAAAAAATTGCAATTATTTTGCAGCAAAAAGTTAATTTACAAAATATATATTGTAGTTTTTTGGAAATTGATAACAACCTACTTAAAAAGGTTTTAATTTTCATTATGTTTATATTTTTTTTATTTATTTACCTATTTACTGGTCATAAAGTTGGGTTTGTTGTTTCAAACTAATTGGCTAAATATTTGAGCTGCACACTGCATATTTGGTTAAAAAAATAATATCCTTCCATTGCTCTACTTTTAAAAGTATAACTGATTACTTGTATTTACTTTGAGACAATCTGGATCTGCTCCTCCACAGGAGCGACAGCAGCAATTAGCATTCAAAGCTCTTAAGAACGGCTGTAAACTGCATAAAAGAGAAGCATTTTTCTGATAATGTGCTGAAGGTGGAGTGTTGGGAAAAGCAGCAGCTTCTTAAAGAGACAGAGACCCAAATTCAAGTAAATTTTCTTTTGATAGATCAGCTAACGATGACATATTAATTGATTGTGCTCCACCACAATGCTCCACCGTTGGATCATGTCCATCCATAAAGTTCCACCTCCCCACTGGGGCTCTGTCTGGGGTAACTTTCTGCTTGATTTGGATCTAGTTCCTATAAAACTTACCATTGAGCTCCAACAGTGGAAATGTAGAGGATGACGGTGGGAAAACTATTCTGGATGGTGAAAAGTTTTGTTCATATATAGAAAAAGTTGTAAACATCATAAGACATAACAGAATGGAACTGATGGATCGGGACTTTATTTACAGTGGCAAAAGTCGAGACAAAAGTTCAGTCTCTAAGTTTACTGAGCCACGTACCATGCAGCAAAATAAATGATGGCATTTATGTTTGGACCAAGATTCCTTAGATCACCTCAGAAATGACAAAAAAGCAGTTTTCAATTGAATCTCTTTGTTACCCTACTGTGAGAAACAGAAAGTTTTCTCACAACCTTTTCGTTGTGAGAAGGGTTCTTTTTGGGTGACGTTTTGATCCTACAGGTCAAGCAGTGCTGCCTGGATGTCACTAGCGAACATGAAGCGAACAATTTGGCTGTCTTCAGTTCATGATGGGAAGGCAGCACACAGCTCTGAGCAATACAGCTCTCCTTAAAGACGTTGGACCAAAATGTAAATCTGCTGTACATCCTGTGAAACAGCTAGCTGTGGGATGAACAAGCCTGTGGACACTGTTCAGAACATCAGAGTGTAGAAACAAGATGGGAAATTAAGCCCATCAGTCTTTCCATGAAAAAATGATATGCAGAGATTCATCACCTCGAGTCTGGCAATTTGTCAGATGATTGAGCTCTTTTTGTCACTTGCAAGTGGGGATAATATTAGAATTGGAGATGACTTGTCTGCGACTCAGCACAGTTTGGTGGTTCGGTGCTGCTGAGGTGGAGCGCACGAAAATGTCGGAAATGACAGGTGAGCCAGACACAGCAGTTTTCAAACTCATACTCAACTAACTGAAAGAGCCAATCACCGCAGGATACTGTTACCAATCTACATCAATGGTAGTAAACTGACTCGTGCATTTAGAATGCATGTTGTCTTTCTTCAAACCTTTCCAAACCAATCCACTTGTGTAACTCTTGGCTGGATGTGTTCATATATAAAGTGAGAAAAATGAGCAGCCCTCTTCATAACGGCTGTTGAAGGCGTCCATTTTTTCTGCCAGGTAAATGAGACCTTGGGGGAACTTCACATTTTGTCATGTTCATTCTTTGCTCCGTCATAAATGTTTCCTCTGACAAGATAACAAGAGCTGCAGCTTAAAGGTGAAAAATGAGTCTGTTTTTTTTTTTTTTTTTCATTTACTTCATATAATTATTGTTGATACAATCTCAGAATCATCTCTCCTCATGAAATTGCCGCATGTGTAATTTAATCAACTATAAATGTACAGAAAATGATTAAGGATCTTTAGAGGGAAGTAATATTTTACTCATCTTCTAATTACTGTATGTAAGCAGTAATCTTGTCTGTGCGCACCGTTGCCCGGTTTTCTATATCTACTGCTTATGTGTAATGTGTGACGTCTGCTTATTAACTCTCTGGATTTAGCATTCAATATTGGATATACAACAAAAGCACATTTACATGGACATAAACGATTATACTTCATAGTCTGTTACATTTTTTCAACCAGCAGACGTGTGTGCTTAATCTTTATCCCTCTGATTCAAATGACGACCTACTGAACAATCCACCTTCCACTTCTTCTCCTGCATTGATGAGACAAGATTGTCATCATAATCACCTGTGTTTCTGATTTTTGATATCTGTCATGCACTTCAGTTCAGCCTCAAGCAATAGCTAGGTTTTCATTAACCATAGATTTGTGCTAATTGAAATTATGAAGATGAATTTGCTTAACGGAAACACGGCAATTTGAAAAAAATTCAAATCACACGAGTCACATGATCCTCAGCCGGATGTTACTACTGGCACAAACAACAAAGAAGACCACAGGAAGCGGTAGAAGGACGATGGGGGTTTTTCTAACAATGTGCAGCTGTCTCCACCAGAACTCTCATTACAGTTTCAGTTCATTTTTCCTTTGTTAGAAATGTTCATTTCTACTTTCATTTCAGCTAATGAAAATGCTATTTTACTAGTTGTTTTGCTAATATGTTAGTTTTTGTTAATGGTAATAAGTTTGGTGTAAACAACTATATTTAGTTTTGTGACAAACTAAAGGTGGGGTGTTTAGGCAGTAGAATAACAGACAGTCCCATCCATCAGTCCTTGTCTTTTGAACTTCTTGCTGATAAGAACCAGAATTATCAGTGGTAATTAATAAAAAAAAAAAAAAGAAAAAAAAAAGAAAGAAAAGCAAAAGCTGATTTAAATACAAAGTCAGTTTAGCGCTTTCTCCCCTGGAGGCTCTGTGTTATTGGTGGTAGGAGCAGCGAGACGTGCAATGACTACCTCTCAACACATTTCATTGACAAGTTGGGTCGATGGAAGATGTTAGCGAGTGAGGATAAATATTCTATGACCCCTGTCATGTATCAAACATGAGGTGAATGTAAACACAAGAGGAGTCGATACACGGGAGAAATTCCTCCTGTGTTGCAGACGTTGTCTTCGACCCATGAAAAGACGGGGGACATTTGTGCTGCAGCACTCCTGACATGACACTCGTTTCATCCCACTCTTGTTTTGTTTTTTTTTATGGTAGAATTGAAACATCTGTCTGCTAAAATGTACAGAGGACACATCTACTCCCACTTATTTGCATTATTATTTTTAAATAATCTCCCTCTGAGTAAGTGTGTGTTTTGGTGCCAGGTTCAAATCCTGACATGGGGGTCAAACCCAGTCAGAAAAGTCTTTCACTTTGAACAAATTGGACTATGTCAGAAACAGGCCTTTCAAGAAATTTGCAGTGTTTGTGCAGTATATTTCTCCTTTTACAACACACACAACAGACCTCGTTGCCTTCACCTGTGTTGTTTAGGCACAGTTTGATTCTTGGATGTGAGTGTAGATTGGATGCTGTTCTTGGCCCGACCTGCTTCATATTGTCACACTGCTCGGTAAAATGTAGCAGGGTTGCGAGCAATACTGGCTTCCAATTTTAGGAATGTGACAAAGTAGTTGAAGTTGGAAATATGCTATGCTCTAGTAGATACTCTGCTGCCTTTCTGTTCCATCTGGTATGGAATCCCTCAGGAAGTTTGGCAGGTTTTGGTCCTCCAGTCTATCACTAGCTGAGTTTCCATTAACCATGAATTTGTACAAATTGAAATTACAAAAATGAATTTAATTGTGGCGACACTAGATGAAACTTAGAAATATTCTGCAATTGAAATTTCTGGATGCAAATAATAAGTTGCTCAACAATGCCACTCTGGGAATATTACCTTCTTTTTAAGGCACACAAGTTCGGTTATGCAAGGAATTGAGACATCTGAGACAGTTTCAAATTTACAAAAAGCTATTTATTAAATTATTTTATAATACTCTTTTTAAAAACACTTCTTTATGACAAAAAAGTCAAAAAAATAGAAGCCACACAGTGGGAGCACAAGGAAGACTTTTGTCCGACTGGACGCAGTAGCTTCTTATATACCAGGCCCACTTTACCCAACTGGAAGTTCTCACCTGGAAACTATTTGTGTAGAAATATGTATATTTCTATATCACTACAAAATTAAAAGAAAACATGCCACTTTAGAAAAAAACTTTAAAAAAAAAGAGATGGATTTTTTTCGCATCACACTAGTCACATGATCAACAGCCGGATGTTAGTAATGGCAAAAACAATGAAGAAGACAACAGGAAGGATGGTGGCTTCTTTTTTGACAATGTGCAGCATCACGCAGTTCATAAAATGTTTTGTGTAATTCCAATGTGTTGTAACATATTCTGTCAAAATCACCTACAGCAGTTTCCCCAAAATGCCACATCTGTAGCCTCTCGCCAGTAAAATGCCTCAACAAGATGCTGACGTTTCCTCTGACAGATGAGCCGTGGCTGAATTATAAACATGCGAATTGCAATTGCAAAAATATTTTTTTTTGACAAAGATCTCCACACATTTGTAATAGAAACACAGCTAGTGAAAACATTCAAATTGTATTTATTTTCTCATTGTGGACTCACAATTATATAAAATGTCCTTAGCTCAGCATTTTCCTTTGAGGCCTGCAGTTTGTCTCTAAAGGCTTCCGCGTTCATTAACGGCTCAAGAAGGTCCCATACTGCAATATAGGAATCTTCATACTCAATCAGAAAAAGATGTTCTACGGCACAGTTGTCAAAGTCCAGCCCTGGAGGGCCACTGCCCTGAAACTTCTAGATGAGACTCTGCTGCACCACCTGAATAGAATAATTAGGTCATTAAGGCTCCGGAGAACTGATCTACACAAGAAGGAGTTAATTAAGCCATTTCATTCCAGTGTTTTGTACCTGTGGCACATCTAAGCACTGCAGGACAGCGCCCCTTGAGGACTGGAGTTTGACAGCACTGATCTACGGCTTCTTTTCTTGGTCCTCCAACGTATTTCTGAAAAAAAGACTTTTTTCTGTAGTAAGAATATTCATTCTCCCGATTAATTTTGAAAAAGCAGTTTCCAATGATTCTGTTTTAATGGATCCTCACTAAAGATTGTAGGCTCTGTAATGGAGACCCTATTAGCTGATATTGTTTCAGCCAATGCTTTGACTGGCTCCCTTGCACCACCTTAAGTCACTTCTCCTGGATCTACAACTATTTCTGGATGACAAACCTGATTAGGTGTTTGATTAACTGAAGGCAAACAGTTTTGCAAACCAGAAATTGGAAGGAACATCAAGGGCACTTCAGATCGGTGTGGTTTACCTTCCCAGACTGGATGAATCTCAACTTCATCATGAACTTGGACCCTTGCTTTGGCTGCATTGGTGCTTTTCAGCTCATCCATGTGCTGAATCTCTCATTCCAAGTCCTCAACATGACTCCTTCTTGCTGCATTACCTTCTTGTTGTTTCCTCAGAAGAGCTGCCTCTTGACATTCACTGGGTCCTATCTAGTAATTGATTTTTTTTCAGTGACTGTAGCTGGAGCCTTCCAGCGTTCGTAAAGACTGTTGAAGCGAAGCAATTATCTATTCATACTTTTTTCTCTTTATACATTCTTTCCCCTTTTCTGTGGACTCATAAGGCTGTTCAGACTGGCCTGACGTTGTGCCTGGCTAGATTCATGCAGGAGATAGTAGTGTTTGTACTTATTTGTGATATTCTGATTTATTTGAAGATTACCTGCATGCAACTTTTCTCAATGGGTAGTGTCCTCATTTATTCAAGAAAATCTGAAAAGCATCTATCAACTGACATAGCAGAGACCCATTACAATAGCAGCACCTTTCAGTATCACTTATCCTTGCGGTTGCATGTACTAAACACCTTTTAATGCTTGATGGAGTAGTGAATAAATTACTTTACCAATAAAACAGTTCTTAAAATAATAAATGGGCCAAAGAACCAAGATACCAATAAATCTGTTAACATCTTGCCATAATTGGACAAGAGACACATTTAAAGTTGCAGGACTCTGGTGGCCCTTGGGGGCCGCAGCTGAGACCACTGCTATAGACACACACAGCACAAACAAGCACAGACACATTCATTGCCAAGGTCTTTATTTGTATTATTTTTAATGTAAAACAGACAAATGGGGAAAACAAACAGGCAAAAAAACTCAGGTCCTTCCTCCTTTGAGGTCAGAACAACTTGGTTGAGTTGTTTTTCATTAACCATATTTACCATGTCATACATGACACTTCACTTAGAATCTATTCGTAAAAGTTTGATTTGAATGTTAAAATCTCTGAGTATGATGAAACGTAACTTTTCTTATAGGATTATTACATTTCTTTGTTAAATCTTTCCTGCTGCCAGAGAAGAGCTCCCAGCCTCTGAACTGTCACATTGGCAGTGAGGAATTGTTGGAGTGGAACAGCCATAGATCTGTGAGGGTTTTAGTGCCTCGCTTCTCTTGTGCCTTGAGACCAGCTATTCTGATGTTAGCATTACTCAAAGGAAATTGTGCTATTTGCATTGATGAAGTCTGTTAGAAATGGAAGACATTATTCTAAAGAGGAATTTGGCTTTCTGGGAAGGGAGGGGTCACATGAACCCGTTGGTTTATAGAGCCACTGGTGTGATGATGCATGTCTGTGTGGTATTAGTGATTTTGAGGAGTGAACTGCATGGCAAGAAAAAGAGGCAGACTGTTCTGAGATTAACATTTTTATTTGCAGACAGTAGAAATGCATTTGCCATGAGCGTGCATTCTTGGAACAAATGCATAAACCATTCAAACAGTTTATCTGTCTGTTGACAGGCCGAGGGATAATGTCTACATGCAAAACATCACCGTCTCAAAATTCTACCCTCTCAACTTGCAACGGTCAGGTCAACCCAAAGCATGGAATAAAATCTGACAAAGTGAGAAGGGTTAAGGAGCAGAGGTCCCATTTTACTGGTTCAGGAAGGAGGGATCCGGTGCCATTTGTGTGTGTGTGTGTGTGTAGGCAGGCGTGTGCGTGTGTGTGTGTGTTTTCAAAGGGCGTATGCAGGAGCACACACTGTACATGTGTGCCGTACAAAGGCTCATAAATGCAATCCGGTTTTCTTTTAGATGCCCAGAGTACTTCACTGAGAATGCGATCCAGCTCATAGCAGAGCGTATGGCACAAAACAAAGATGCAGAGGTCAGGGCTGCGGAAAAACAACAGCATCTATGAATGTGAATAGCCTCTCTGCCACAGAGCTATCACGCTAAGCCTGCCCACACCATGCTAACAATACTGCTCATCACCACACGTCTCCCTCTGCTTTAAGGTTCATCTCTACAAGGAATACAGTTGTTGCTTGTTTTACACAAATTTGGGATCCTTTGCAGATATTTAAAACTGCAGTATGTAATTTATGTAAATAAAAAGTATATATATGATTTGCTATATTTATTATAGCTGTCACCATGTCGTTGCAGTACGAGACAATCTGTGAATAGATCAATCTCATCCACCTCTTCCCTGAGCTGCCATTGCTGTCTGAAAGGATGCAAAACAACCAATCAGAGGGGCCAGGAGGAGGGGCTTAGTGCTGTCAGTCAATTCGTGTACCTGCTGCTATATGTGCTAATGGCAGAGAAACAATTTACCATTAAAGGAAAAGTGTTTATCTGCCGTCATCGGTGGCTATGCTAACTAGCCTGAGCATTCATGGCAGGTTATGCCACTGGGGTCCAAAGTCGGTCCTCAAGGGCTGATGACCTTCATGTTTTAGTTCTCTTTCTGGATTAACACACCTGGATCAAATGATGGCTCATTAGAAGGCTTAAGAAGAGCATTGAAATGCAGAGGAGGTTGTTACTACCACCAGGGAGAGAGAACTGACACATGCAGGACGACGGCCCTCGATGACCCACTTTGGACACCACTGGGTTATGATGTTGGGAAGACACTGTAGACTGGTTATTTCTAGTTAGCACTGGGAGGTGACAGAGGAGCTTGGTCTCTGTCATTTCTCACAGATTATCTGTCTCATATTTTACTGTCACAACGTAGTGGCCGTCTCAGTAAATATGGATTTGTAATCCCTTTGAGTTTTTAGTTTATGTTTATTAGAAATAAGTGATTATTTCCCTTAATGCCATTTTGTGAACAAATTATTTCATTATACTTAGATAACTACCTGCCTAAGTATCATGAAACATCTGGAAAATATGCTTCACGGAATTGGTTGGAACACTTTATTTTGCAGTTATGAGATTATGACAAAGAGCCACAATGAACACAGAGCTGTATTTTTATCATCTTCTCGGGTCCAGGTCAACATTGCTGTACCTCTGCTGGTTGGTGGAAAACATGGCTGGTAGAACACCGTGCTCTCTGCTATCAGTTTAATCTATTTGCACTGCAACCTTATCAAGTGGATCCCTCCCTCCCCCTCTCTGCTACACAACATCATAAATATTTGTCATGAGGGGCTGTGACCGGTGAGGCTTGCCTTTACCACTAATCCCCTGTATTTGACAGCTGAGCTGTGGTGGAGGAAGAGGAGAGGCTGTCCATCAGCTGGAAGCAGGACGGCTGGATCTCCAACACTGTCAGTTCACAAACAACTTCGTTCTAGTTTATGTCCTCTTCACAGAAACAACTGTAGTCAAGATTATACACGATTTTCATCCTTTTATAAGTGCACTCTAGGTTGTATTTTTAGGAAACTAAATATTATTTTGAACGGAGCGCCGTAACTTTTACTGACAGGTGAAAAAAATACTGTCAAATTGAAAGTCTAATAAATACATTCATAAACCCGAAAACAAAGAATAATTTGTGTGTTTTAGCTACTTTTATAAATGTGCAGTATAGTTCCAGTTAGCTACACTCTTTCCCAATTAATTACAGTTTTCATTTATTTCAGTTAACAAAAATGTTTTCCCAATGTCAGTTTTTATTTCATTAGTTTTAGTTAACTATAATAACTCTGTTGAGGAATAGGAATCACAAAGATAAAAATTATTTATTAGCTGACCGCAACGTAGATCTGATGAAACTGTTTATTTCCATTATTACATATTAATAAATGCACTTTAAAGGCAGTAAACTGTCATTGATGCATTTCAATATTTAAATGCCAATCGAGAGACTCATGCATAATATTGCTACATTATACACTGTGTTACATTTTGAATGTCTATGTGAACTGAAACAGTATTTTAATACACAGTGCAGCATATCCATTCAGCTGTAGGAAGGGAACCCTTTCACCTGAATTACTGCATCAAAGCGGCTCCAGCCTGTGGGAAGCTCAGGTTGGTTTCATAGCAGCCTGCTGCCTGCCTGCATTTTTGGCTCCAGTGTCTCTCATGGCAATACTCCATAGATTCTCTGTGGGGTTAGGTAGGTCAGGTCAGTCTGCTGGCCAGTCAAGCACAGTGATGCCATGGCTATTAAAGCAGGGATTGGTTATTTTTAGAAGTGCAGGGAGCAACAAAGTTCAGCATCCCTATAAAACTTATCACAAGGAAGAATAAAGTGCGCCGAAACTTTCTGTTTCTGTACATTTATGTTAGGGCTGAAAGGATTCCTGGTGTGATTCGAGTACTTCAGTTATTAAAATGTATCCTCCTCGAAGCTCCGATAAGTTCTATTTTATTATTTAATGCACCATTGTCCAGCTGGGTTATTATTTGTGTTGCACAGCGCTCTCACTTCTGCCTGAGTTGTTGACGAAAGCTAAGTGTTAGCAGCATAACGTTCAGTTTTCACGTTCGGCCTGGGAGGATTTTATTGATGGCCTGGAATCAGCTCCAGTCTGAACTCAAGATGTCAGAACTGATTTCACTGGATTTATTTTGAGCGGTTCTTAAAAACAGGCAATGAGATTCTATTAAACAGTGTCACTGCTTTTAAATGGTTTTCTATTGTTTTACACTTGTGCATATGTATAAAGGAGTTTTATTTTGTAACATGGTTGCTGGGTATTGCAGGCTTCTGCCCAGGTCCCTCTTGAAAATGAGATCTAGATCTCAGCGGGGTTTACCCAGTTAAATAAATAAATAAATAAATAAATAAATAAATAAATTTATTTATTTATTTATTTACTGATGGGGAAGCGGTGCATTTCCATCAGTAGGGTCAGCTAATTACATGCTACGTTCTTGACGGCTGGAAATCCGGGCCTCCACGTTTCACAATAGGACTTCACCAGACTCATTTCACAACGCTTACTGCTGGGACATTAGCGCTGCAGTGAAAAGATTATGCTTATTATATTCTAATGGAATGATAATTGCCGCCTCTTGCCAGTTTGTTGAATGCTCTACAAAGTGTTAGCCAGCAGACAGAACGGTGAGGCGGACGACTCAAAGCCACTTGCGTCCTTTTCCTCAGGGAACTAAATCGGCTTTATTAGCTTTATTTATTGAAGTGTCCTCCTATCATGCTAAGTGCAGTGGAGTCCCTTGCAGTATGTTATTATTCTCAATTTTTCCCCAGAGGTCTGAGAATCTAAATGTTCCCTTTCATTTGAACCACTGAAATTGGTTCGAATCTCAGGCTGAATGTTGTCTGAGGGATTTTCTTTCATCTCTTTATGCTGAATCCCTGAAAGTGCTTTTTTTATAAATTACATTTGAAACTTGAATCTAGTATGAAAATATTTTCTGAACATAAAAGATCCTTAGTATTTGGTAGAATTACATTTTAGCTGTTTCCGGTAGGTTTGACCCGTTTCTCCAGACAGAACTGATGGGAGTCGGATCCAAACCGAGTTAAACAAAAGACTTGCCTTCTGTCGCTTTTTAAACTGATAGAATGTGATTTAAAAAGCAAACTAAATGAACTTTTCAGTGATATTCCAACAAAGAAACTGAGCTAAAGCTCCTCTGGGTTCCTCCTTGGCTCAAAAGTTCACCTTCATTTTTCTCCATGTCAGTCGTCCATTGTAACCCTGAGAAATCATCTGACAAAGCCACTAAGCGCCTGCTTCTGCATTGTTTCTGTGATGCAAACACACAAAATATGAATACATTACCTGTTAGAAATCCTCTACAATATGCAAATAATAACAGGAAACAGGCATTGGTTGATTTCCAGCAAAACACAAAAACAAAGCGTAAAAAGCTGTCAGCTTTATATGCACCCTCTGAATGAAATAGTCATTATTGGTACTGTGCTACAATAAGGGCTCCATTAGTAATGCATATGGAAACGTTAATGCTTCTCAGCTGCTGACTGGCATAGGATGAGAATGTAAGAGCTTCGCTGTGAATCACTGTTAAGAGAGCCGAGTGGACGCATTTTATTTAACTTTAATATCTCCAGGGGAGTCACATAAATTGTTCTGGTTGGTCAACAAGACAAAAAAAAAAAATCAAGGTATCTGAGTCTATTCACTCTGCAGAAATATATTTTACCTTTGGACTATCTTATTGAATTTCTTGAAAAATTTTTTCAATTGAAAAAATGTATAAAATTTACAGTTGAAAAAGGACTTAACTAAACAAAGGTCATTTTTTAGCTTAGATGTATTAAGCCACATCGTCAGCTGAGTTAGCAGAACAGCTGATGGTGATAATAGGTTGAATTGAACCTCATGGATCATTTTTACACATTTATGAGGCCTGGAAACTATCAGAACAGCACATCTTCAATGATGCTGCACAACCGACACTAAATCCAAAGGTTTGCTCCATTCTTGAGGGAGCTGAGGTTGACTGATAAGTTTGATCTGTCTGATGGATAAACATGCCTGGGGGGCTCAACCAGCATAATGGCGCATGGAAACTGTCACCTATCCAGGCTGCATTTTCGTTCAAACATATTAGAGAAGAACAAAATCTGGATTTTACACATATAATTTGCCAATATCAGTAATGAAGAAATGAAGTTTGAGTGGAATCCTTTTACCACTTCGCCTCTAGTGCTGCTGCCTGTTGGCACTCCCTGCTCCATCCTGTTGCTGTCACATGACCGCTACATTCCACATGTCCCACATGAAGACAAGTGTCACTGAATGAGAGAATTTTTAACAAATCGTCTCAGTGAGGGGGAGCACTTGATAGGTGAACTTGGAACTTTGAGGGAGATTGCTTTTGAAATGTCACCAGCAACGAAAAACGACACAAAGGTTCCCAAATAAAGGAACATCTGCTGTGTGTTCCCCCCAGAGCTGGATGAACAGCCTGACAGTGGCTCCAAATGAAAGAGGAGAAGCATCACATCCGGAAGACGCAAGTTCAGATTCCATCATTTGACTGGTAATGCATTATTTTTCAATCTGAGATGTTTTTTTTTTTTTGTTTTGTTTTTTCCTTTAATACTTTGATTTTCCTTTTTTAAAAGGATGGGGATTTTGTTTTTCAGTAATATAGTGCAATTTTATGGAAAAATCAAGTAATCGTGTTATCTTCAGTTGTTTTAAAAAAGAAGCAAAATACATGGAAAGGAATTTTACTCTGGAATTTAATGCCTGGAAATTGGGCCTTTGTCTCTTTAAAAATTCCTGTTTTCGACACTCTACCTTCAGAAAGTCATCACAACATGGGTCCTCTGTTAACCCTTACATGATCAGTTAGCTGAACATGTTCACCCAACTATTGTAATTTTCCAATTAACAAACAAAAATATTTGTTTGTGATATGCAAAAACTCATAATTACTTCAAAAATGTTTAATCTTTTGTTATATTTTTCACCTGTGGAGGTCGCCATGTTTTTTCGCCAGCGCAATGCATGCTGGGTAAGTGATGCAGTTTGGTCCATTCTGTGCAGCGTAAATGTTAGCAGAGTTATTGTTTATGACATTGAGTTTGTGAATTTAATGCCACACTGCGCCACCTGGTGTTTTATGCAGCTGAGTGGTTGCCACTGCAGAGTCAAGCATTCGTCAAAGATGCATGAAAGAATCAAGGCAATACTGTTGGTATGTTTGTGAAGAGGGAATAGCATCATAACATGATGTAAAGCTCAATTTTACATAATACTTCCCCTTTAAGACCAATTTCACACCTGCACACCTTTGGAGCTCCTTTTGTTCCAAATGATCCACACCAGATGAAGTTAGAAATGATTAAAGTCATCTTTGAAGCCGTCGCATTCAAATCGATGTTATAGCAAGAGGACGGCGATGGATGTTGACAGAGGAAACACAGGTGACACATCGGCAGGGAGCCTCCCTGTGTGGGAGCAGGCGGGTCATGAACTTCAAAAGTGGCCAGCAGAGGGGATGAGAAACATGCCGGGTCGAAAACAGGAAACACACACACAAAAAAACCCAAAAAACGTGCACCTCTGATCCTCCGTGTGACTGACAGTTGCTGCAGTGAAATACTGGGCTGGAGGCGCTGCCAGGAGGAATAAAGCCTCCCCCGATTCCCATCCAATTTGTGGCCGCCGGGTTACAGACTCGTGCATTTACTGAAAAAGACAAGAGGTTTGGAATTGGCATTCTGCAGGATGCTCATGAGGGTTCGCAGGGGGAGCAGCGTTGCATTTGGGAGATTGATCGTGTTTTCTGGCATGGCGCAGTGTTCAAAACACACAGTCATCAGCAAGCAGCTCTCGAGTGTGCCCCGACAGCGGACCTGTGCTGAAGATGAAACCCACCATTCTAATCCAGAGAGCCGCCCTCCCACTGAAGCCCACTCACTCACTCACTCACTCACTCACTCACTCACTCACTCACTCACTCACTCACTCACTCACTCACTCACTCACTCACGTGTTGCTGCCACTGCATACTCCGGCAGTAATTGGGCTGGAACGAGACCTCTGGATGGCTGGCGGTTTGTGCTTTTCTGCTGGTGGAAATAATTTGCTTTTTTTTTTTTTTTTTTTACTTTGAAGGGTAGAAGGAATGATGCAATTCTGGTCCAATTCCTCAATCGTTTTAATCCATGTGATTCCACCAGCTTCCTAACGCTCCCTATTTTATTTTATTTTATTTTATTTTTTTACAGTAATGATGTAACTTACACACAAGAGTGGCTGAACAGTGTGACATGCAGGTCACAAATTAAACATATTTTCCTTTATCTTTCTTTAGTTTATGATCAGTTTTCAGTCTTTTAAAGTTCTGATGTTTTTTTGTTTTTTTTTGTTTTGTTTTTTTCCAGTTCCAGACAGATTTTTCTTTGAAAGCCATGAAAAAGAAACACATTTCTGCTTCTCTTCATACATAAATTTAAAAACTTTAGTCTTTAAAATTCTCAAATACAAATTAGTTTTGCAGAGCTGTCTATGCCTCTCTGGAAATGTGCAAATGCATTTAGATTAAACTATAAATAAAACCTAAAATAATAAGAACTACACCATGTCTCGGTTATAGTAGTTATACTCGGTTATAAATTAGATCTCACTAACCTTTTGAGGATATTTTATGTGGAACTGCATCATGTTCAAATAAATTCCGTTGCATTTTGTTGTGCAACTATACATCTTACCAGAGTTTCTGCAGGACAGCCTCAACACGCTGCATCATCACAGAGTAAACTTTGTGAATTTGTCTTAATAATTCATGAAGAATGAGCCACATGAAGTATGATTTCTTTTTCATTTGATTTGAAACATATTTCTGCATACAGCTACTTTCTTTGGTGAATTTGCCCCCGTTGGGATGTGTTTATGTTGAGCAAATCAAATGATTAAGTGACACAGTTGCAAAGGGTTAGTAGAGTCATACAGAACTAATCTGACCGTTTCCATAGCAACGATCAGAAGTAAGACATTCCCCCAGAACTACAGTGAGCTCATTGTAGCTATGACCTCGTCTATGACATAGATCTATGTCATAGGTAAAAGAACATCTAGGGTTATAAATGCTTCCATCTCTAAACATCAGGTAATATACAAGCAGCTCTTTGACCCTTAGCTCTGTGTTTTGCAAGGATTTTTAGTATGGAAGAGATTTTAGCCACCAGGTTTTTTCCCCTGACTTTTGGTGCTGGATATTTGATTACCACAGGAGTGAGGAAAGTTTTCTACAAACTACCTCCAGGTATCAATTTTGAAAACAGTAGCTCTCAGGACGAGTGATCTGAATAGGATGTTTTTGATGCTTAACTTTTCAATGTTTTCAGAAGACAATGCTCTTGAAGAGACCACTGTAGTAGGGAATGATTTCTTTCTAATCTTTCTAAAGAACAAACTTTCTCATTTGGGCCAGTTTGTTGTGACTTATCAGGCCCTTGTGTGAGTTTTCAGACAGTTCAGTCGTAACACTCAACTTCTGCTTTGACGGAAAAGGGATTAGAAGACAAAACCCATGTAGAGACTGCCCTCCTAGGGAACGATTTTTCCAATCTTCCCAAAGAACAAACATGGATACAGGGATATGAATATGGTTGGATACATCAATGAACAGGAAAAATACCTGCGTAAATTGTAAGGGAGTTGTAATTACAACTGTCCGTCCATGTCATCCATCCATTTTCTTCTGGTTATCTCGGAGAGGATCAAGAAGTTAAGGGTTAAGCCAACTTAAGAAGGGAGGTCCAGACTTTCCTCTCCCCAGCCACTTGGAGGTCCAGACTTCCCTCTCCCCAGCTATTTGTTCCATGTCCTCTTTGGGAATCCCAAAGTGTTCCCAGGCCAGCCAGGAGACATAGTCCCTCCAGCGTGTCCTGGATCTTTCCCGGGGTCTCCTCCCAGAGGGACGTGCCCAGAACACCTCACCAGGGAGGCATCCAGGAGGCATCCTGACCAGATGTCGGAGCCACCTCAACTGGCTCCTCTCAACGTGAAGGAGCAGCAGCTCTACTCTGAGTCCTTCCCAGATGACCAAGCTTCTCATCCTATTTCTAAAGGAGAGCCCAGACACCAAACGAAGTAAACCCATTTTGGCTCTTTAAATGTCCTGTGGGTAAATAAATATTGCCCGTTTATTCATAACAACTGGAACTTTCAATATCTAGCAAGTTATTTTCGCAATTAACCCTTTGAATGCCCCTCAGATTAATTTCACTCCCTGCTACTGCAGGTGTGAAATTACCGTAACCTAATATTAGCTGGAAAGCACAACGTCTCCTCTTGCAGAAACTGTTGGAATTTTTTAGATAGAGGTTGAATTATGGTACTGGAAATTTGGCTAAATATAAATGAACAAATAATGTTCAAATGTGTTTTGCTAAATACATTTCGAATCAATGTTCTGTCCTTTTCGCGACTGCCCACTGCTTTCTGTTGGTCTGTCACATCAAATCCCAATTAACGAGACTGAAATTTAAAGTGGAAAGCGTTAAAAGGTACCTTGACTTCTTCAAACGTCTCTATTTCTTAAGCATCACATTCATTTGCACAAGAGATTGTGATCCTTTTAGAACACATTTGAGCTTCAGCAGTGATGTACGTTCACATCATGACTACTTGTCAGATAAATTGTGCTCGGCGCAGCCGTGGAATAACATTGTTGTTCCCCAGAGATCGTGGTCTTGTCAGCGTCAAGGACTGTGGAGGAACTTGAGTGGCTCAGTCTGGAGGTGACACAGGACGGCCATCTGATCTGTAACTGCCGTCTCCTCTCCCAGACCTAAACCTGACTGATGGAAGCTGTCATCGGCTAAACTCTACCTTTTTCCGTCACTGCTGTGTGTTCAGGTTAGACTGCATGCAAACATGGTGTTGGATTATCATTTATCAGTTGTTCACTCAGAAAGTGCTGCTAAAGGAGACCTACCATGCTAAAATATTTATAGTACATTTTTTGCTCAAAGTAATTTTCAGGTAATGAGATTTTAATCTAACATTTGATCTAATATTCCAGACGTGTATGGAATGTCAGGCCTCTTGTAACTCTAAATCCAAATAAGCTGCGGCCACGCCCCTCCTCCTCAACATTTACACTCACATGTGAAATGGCGGTACATAATGCGCAATTATACAAACAACCAACAAGAGTGCAGAAAGTGGTTTCTGGATGGTAAGTCAACAACAAAATACTTGTGTTTTCCTGTGGCGGGAAAACCGGCTGACCAAACATGGCGGAGCGCCACTTGGGTTGCTAGGTGATGGTCGATGCACCGCTGGGGATCGCCAGGTAACTGGCAGGACTACGCTGGGGTTGCTAGGTGAGGAGCTGTGCCTGCTGAATGGTGGTATTTAACTTAATGTTAAAAACCGACTGGATGGTTTCTTTAAGCTCCAGGGCTGTTTTTTCAGAAGCAGTCGAAACACAAATATAAGTACAAAAAGGTGCAAATTGTGTTTTCCAAAATACGTCCCCTTTAAATCTACAGCATGTAAAAGCTGAGATTTTTTTTTAGTTTGTTCAAATGGTCACAGACTTTCTGTGAAAAAGATCAGTCTCCTCCAACTCCTAACTGTGGTCCTACAGCCATGTGCAGAGATGCAGCGCTCCCGGTCAGAAACAACCGTTCAGAGGCAGGGTTTGAGTAGAACTGGGCGTTCCTCTGGGTGAGGTTATTTGCTTCCATGTGCTCCGTGTTTGCAATGACTTATAGCTGTTAATGAAGGATGGTGAACAGAGCTTGATGAGGCCGGAGCTGCTGTCTCCAGATGTAAGCTACTGCAGCTGACAAACGCAGAGGTTCTGATCGATGCTTACCGTTTTATGAAGCAGTTCGTTCCTCCTGCCGGTCGAATGCTGCAGGCGTTGCTCTTGGTAAAAAGCTTGATGGTGTACTCTTTATCTTGAATGCATTGAATGCATATCCCTTCGTGTTATCACCATCATGCTTCTTGGCCCTGATCATGAAGTGAGCAGCTACAGTTTGAGCGAATCCTCTGGACTTACAGAAGCTGATCAGTGTCTCAGACGGGGAGCATGTTCCAGCTTTATGCAGATCAAATATTATTGACGGTAAACCAAGTCTCTTTTTTTTGTCTTTTTCTTAACGGGCGTGTTTCAGGTCAGCATGTAACTTGTGAACCTGAAGTTTATCCGGCTCACACCTCTAATCGGCTTTTATTGATTGGCCTCAGGCTTAACAAACTCCTGGCTCCGTTTAGTCTCTGTTGGTGTCAGCTCTTTTCAGCACAAGCCAGCGCTCCGTGTTTGAGTCGCCTGATGAGGAGAGATCAAAACACCTCAGACGTTTGAGTTTTACTGCTGTCAGAAGAGACTCCACCCACTTCCTTAAGAAGCATGTCATCTACAGAGCTTGGCCGACTTTAGCAGGTAGAATTGAAAACGCGGTTTTATTTATGCTAATGAGCTTGTTATCTTTGGCATTCTTTCTGAACTTCAGTTTCGGCCATTAAAATATATATAATGGGATGTAGAATTTGCATTTCATGCAACACTTTAAATATATCTGATCAAAATATTTTGTGACTGTGATGGTGCACACATTAATATTACAAAGACAATTGTGAAACGTATCATTTGACACCATATTTGGTGTATAAATATAAAATATATCGTTTGTTATTGACTTCACAATCGGTGACTGTATGTCATCATGATGCAAAGCACTTTGAACTGAAATGAGCTGTAAAAATAAACTTGATTGACTTGATTGTTTTGTGAACGTATTATTAATGCAGAAATTAGATGCAGGTGCAGCAGGTGAATATTTTTGGTTTCTAAAGAATATTGTCAGAAATATACAGTAGCTATTGTGAAAATGCCGCAAGAACCAAAACTAGCCACACAGAAACTCTGACAAACTCAAAAAGTGATATTAATGTGCAAAATATGTTTCTAAGCTTCACTTAATTTCTTTAATTTGAGCCACTTTAGAAGATCCAGCTGGTTAAATGTTTACAGGACAGCAGGGGTTAGTTCGCTAGCTAACAAAGAAATACAGTTTATAATGTTTACTGTAGAGTGATATTAATTAAAAGAGACACAATGTGATGTAAAAAGTCTTATGCAAATCAAAATTTGATTTGCATAAGACCAACTTGGTAGCAGGAAGCTCCTGGTGACCCCTGGAGCCTATGAATGGCTGGATGGATGTAACTGTGACTTCATTTGACTTAGTTTTTATAAAAGCCAAAAGAATAAACAAATAAACACCTTAAACTGCAACAGTTGTCTTAAACCTACTTTTGCTAATTGTTCTGAGACCACCTTGGGTGTCTATGCCATTTAAATGTCAGCTGAAAATCCATACTTTTTAAATGAAAATGCTTTTCTCCTGCCTTGGTGACATTTTAAGGGCATATTCTTCGTGACTGGAGGCGGCAAAGTTACAAGCAGTTAAAGCCAAAGAACTAAAGTCGTTCATTAAGGAAGAATCATACAAAAGACAGACAAGATCTCTCTAACATAAACATTTATTTGTAAAACTTCTGCTCGGTTTGTCCACTCTACGATTTCAGAAGGACATTCTCTGCTTTTGTGTCAGCAGCTTTGAGAGTAAAATGTAACATTTGAGCAAATGTTGCGTCCAACTCTTGCTTTGTGATTGTGATTAATAGTGTAATGAGAATTGTTGTACAACTGTATTTAAAACCATCGAAAGAGTGGCTTGATGAAAGTTTTATGCGTACGGAATTAGATGCAGGCGCAGCAGGTGGATTTCATTAACACTTGAGGCATATTGTTAATAAAAATGAACCTGTTTTCAGGGAAGGTTTCTAAAAGGTGGAGTCAGTCTGTCACTCTGCCCCAGGGCAGCTGTGACTACAGTGTAGCTCACCACTATCAGTGTGTGAACATGTGAATGACTGCAGCACTGTACTGTACATCTGCACGTCATTTACCAATAACAGGACATGGAAAGACCAGTTTCTGAAATCTTTTTTGGAGTTTTCTTCAACAACAAACTGTCACCCCTAGTAAAACTTTACTCCTCAGTACTTCAGAATTGCATCTCTACCAGCTCTACTTCTGCTCTTATGGATCAGATGTCAGCTGCGATACTTTTGGTAAGAATTTTTTTGCAGATCTCCTGCTGGAGGCAGGAGCAGACAGATGATGACCAGAGTCAGAGCACTCGCTGGAACGCTCCTCTGTTTCCTCTTCAGAAAATGGAACCGTGTTCTTTCATACAGAGGTTTGGTTCACTATCAGACTCTTTCCCATCCATTTCTTCACAAAACAGAATGTCTTCAGTATCTGTGGGGACTGAGAAGAATTTCCATCCAATCACTGGGAGCAGAAGCATATAGGCGCCTGGACTATGGAGCAAATGTTCCCTCATTTTAAAAACTGGAGACAAATATTATGATAGTCTATTTTGTGACTACAAATGGTTATACTTTGTGAGCTTATAACTTAGAAGTACACATAAACATTTGATCAATTTACGTTCCACCTCCGTTCACCTCTGAGATGATTTATTCAGCCCATGAGCCGCCGTCTGGCTGACAAAATGAAATCCGTTTCATCTCGGCGAAACAAGTAGAGGAATTTTTCATGCATCTGTCTCTCATTTAAACACAGCAGAAAACGATGCACAAATTTACACTGGACTGAAAAAAAGAACGAAGCTTCAACTAAAAAAAGATTTAGCTAATTTGTTACGTAATTGAACTAAGTTTGTCAAACTTGTTTTATTCACTTTTGTTTAACTTGACAACTGAATAAACTTCTTATATTTACAAGAATAAACTTAACTTGATTGCATTTTTTAAAAGATGGATCAGTTTGTTTGTTTTTTCCAGTGTGTTCAGGTGGACGGTGCTCTGACACACACACATGCAAACACACACACGTGTCCCATGCAGTGTGTGTGTTACACTGAAGATCTCATTCATAGAAACAGTTTTCCAGTGAATATTTTGTAACAATACCTGATTATCTTATACTTATTAAATCACCAATCAGAAATAGTAATAACAAGAACCTGATTCTCTGAAGAATCTGGTCATTTAAAAGTCTCATCTTTTTCACACGTTCAGAGGACATTCTGGTCAAATACACAATTATTTTATGTTTTATTCACTCAGCAGGCTGAAAGTGCAGGTGCTTCTATTTCTTTTCTGCTTTGCTCTCACCTTTTATTACATAATCTGGCGCCCATGGGTGCAAATGTGACAGAGAAACCTAGATCCTCACAGTAAACTCTGTGTCCTCACAATATGAAGTGTGTCGCTGTGTGGGTAGAAATCACATTTGGGATGGTTCTTAAGATTCAATAAGAAATGTGTGGAAGGTTTGTAAAAATGTGTCCAGATTTCTCATCCTTTTAACTGTTTCAGTCACTGTGAGAAAAGGTAGCAAAACATCACATTCTACAAATATTACATGGAAAACATGTGATCACGTGGTATACTAAGAAAAAAAAAAAAAAGAAAAAAAACAACTTATTTGTTGCAGGTTCATTTTGAGACAAAGAAAGACACGATGTGGTTGATATGTGGGTGAGGAGAAAATCTCCAACCACTAACCAGAAACAGATGAAAACTGTTTCTGTGGTTTATATAAACTGTGGTTTACAGCAGATTTGCTTGAAATTGTATCTCAATTGTATCTCAAGTTCAAGGCGTTGAGCTACAAAGTCAGATATCTTTTAAGTCATGTTTGACATGTGCAACATTTTTATAACAATTGAAGGGAACAGTTACTCGATTGGATTAAAATGGCAATGAGAGCCTGGAAAATACATAAAACTGCCCCTTTAACAAAGGCTTCTCATTGACATTACTTAGCATTAGCCCCACCCTCTCAACAGGTGCGCAGACAAAAGTGAGCTTTAGTCTGGCTTATCTAGCTTTAGTTCCCTTTTTCAATGACCTAGCATTTACCATTTCTGTCTCCAGGGGTCACTCAGTGAGCAGAGTGATCCACCAGTCCATCACTCATACCCAGGGATAACTTTAGAGAAACCAGTTACCCCACCAGTCATGGAGTCCACAGGGAGAACTCACGATGCTCTGAGAGAGCATGGAAACTCTCTGCAGAGAGACGGCAGGCCGAACCAGAACACACTCACTGCAAGGCAACAGAGCGATCAGTCAGGATGGGGAAGACTGAACATCAAAACAATACGGTGTCCTAACTTTATCCACAGGTATGAAGGACTTGTCTGATGAGTAAAACAAAGGTGGTTTTGGTGTTTACTGTTACTAAGTTGCTTTCTTTTCATAGATGCCAAAAGAAGATTAAGTTTAGGGCAAAGGTTTACAAGCAAATCTGTTTTTTCTTCTTTTTTTTATGATGGAACGTTTACACGTCTGTTTTGTAGCTTCACAAAATCTCAGAAGGCAACTTACCATGTACTTATAAAACAAAATAAAAAACCCCAAGAATTTGAGGCCTTAAGCTCAGCATTTCAGTAGAACCTGCAGACACTGATTCAGAGATGCATCGAGGGAATGAAGAATTTTATGCAGCGCTAAACTTGAGGTCACTACACTTCCTGCTGGTGAATTATAAAACACTTCTCACTTCATATATCATAAAATCACCTCCTCTCGCTCTGTGAGTTCTGTCATTATTGCACCGGATGAAATGTGCCTCGCTCTGGATTCCAGCTCATGCAGTATGTTATTGCATACCTGCATTATTCATGGAGAAAATCATTAATTGTTCGACAGTGAGCGCCTTTACCAACTACAAATCGTCTTTGCAGGAGGAGACATCAAATGGTTTGTTGAACATGTGCGGATGTAATGTTTGATAGCATATGCTGCGTGTTTGTTCAGGTCCCACCTCTTGTTTGTTTCTGGATTATCGCCAGAAGCGCCGAAATGTCATTACAGCAAAGTAAAGAATGACGACTGAAAAACAACAAATACAGATATTGATGCTGTTATTGGTCATCAGATCTATCAGCCTCGGAAGAAATGAGATTTAATTAGCGGTCCGATTTAACCTGGATTTTAATTAACCGGATCTGCCTGATCGAAACGGAACACAAACATCTTAATTAAAGTTGTTTTATCAGTAGAGTTGAAATGACCACTTATTATATTTTTTTCCCCAGCTCTGTGAAATGGAGCTGGGGCACAAAGAAAAGAGGCCAAAGATGGAGAGAACTGTCTGGTTGACTGGTAATGAGGACGGCGCGGCTGACAGGAAGCGCTGAATGCAATATGCTATGGATTAGTGTCAAGATGGCTTTTCGGGGTCTGCTAACATTCACGCTGCATTTTCAGTGGATATGATGTCTTCATGCTTACACTCCTGCTCACAGCTTTCGGCCGCCCCGCTCACAGTGCCGGGAATCTAATTTATAACCGTGGGCGTTCCAGCCCATATATTACTCTGTCCGAGTTTGCATTGGTTTATGTTTGGGGCGACAAAACTATGGCGATAAATCCAGCTGATGTAAATAATATGTAAATACACGTGGTGGCAAGATATACTGCGTGATCATCGCTCCAAAAATAGACGCTCTGTTGTTTTTCAGAAGCAAAACACATTTATGAGAGAGAATTTATTGGATTTCCACGCGCACACAGAGCTCTGTGGCGTTAAGATAAATGAGGTGGAGTTTTGGTTTAATACTGATGGAAATTGGGTCGCAATACACAGCACTTTGTTAAGGCTGTGGACACAAACAGTCCAGTCCTGGTCTTTCCCCGTACATGGAGACAAGCCACACAGTGTTATAATTCTGGATTTGGTTAACCCCTGTTAGAAGGATGTGAGACTGCAAATTTTGTTTTAGATCTAATGCCAAATAATTGCAGGTCCGTATTGCCGATACCGATACTTTTTATTGACGTTTGTAATATAATCAGACTTCTGACCTTTTTTGTGTTTTTGTAGTTTTTTATTTGAAAAATTTTGTTAAAGTATAGAACAAAATTTGGAAAATGTTCATAGATGTCTACAAAGTAGTTCAATAACATTAAAATAACAAAAAGAAACTTGGAATGCACGGTATTGGATTTTTGGTCGATATACAAAATAATTTAGGTAATTCTGAATAAGCTAAAACGAGAAAAGTTTGATCTGATTTCACTTCAAGCAGTGATACAAATGTGTTTGCTTCTTTTTATTCAGTTTCAGTAAAAGCTGGTTTCAACTGTAAAAGCAATGGAATCATTTGAACAAATTGAACATTGTTAAGATGTGATCTGTACAGTCTGTCAGGACCTTTGCTGTTTTTGAAAACATTGACTAAATGTGAAGAGCATTTCAATACAAATGCTCTTCATATTTAAAAAGACTTATTTCAATACCAGGATCATTTTCCTCCGGTTGTACAATTATGAGCTACTCTGTGTTGGTTCAGCACATAAAGTTCCTGTAAAAAAAAAAAAAAAAAAAAATATATTAATAAAAATAAAAAATGAAAATGTGAATAAAGATTTTCAGAGTGTTAATTTCACTTTAATGTGTGGATGAACAAATCACACGTTTTATGTGGCATCATAAAAACCATCTTGCTTCCTTACAAACTAAACTCTAATTTGGAAAACATCAGCGTTCTGGAGCCTCACAGCTATTTTACCAGCTGTTGCTACAGCAACAAGATTTCTGTTTTTTGTTTGTTTTCTCAAAATTGGACCCCGAAAAAAAAAGGGCTTTTTCTTGGATTCCAATTTGTACAATATTTACTGATCTGTGCCATTCTCAGAACATACCATCCAGTTTTGTCACTACTGAATGCTGGCTTGTCTCTTCCCCATCAGCAGCAGCCTCACGCTCGTCCTCATCTGCAGAGCCGTTGTAATCAAATCTCTCCGTTATCAAGGAAAACGCTCATCTAAACTTGAAACCAGATGCTACGTCATCTGGTTATTGGCACACAAACAAACTTCTATGTTGTGATGTCTACAGGCACAATAATGGCCAAAAATGAACATTAACCATGGGCTTGATTTTGCTTGACGCATGTTGGAAAATAGACAAAAGACGGTCATAATTGCGAGGTAAAAGTCGGATAACAGATGAGCTCTCAACAGTAATCTCATGTAACATAAATGGTTGGCTGTTCTGCAGATGGATGTGGTGTTGGATGGCAGGAAACATGTTGACATTTATTACTGGATTTAGTTTTTCTCCCTCTTGCATGTTTCAGATGATAAATCAATCATATCAGACAAAGAGAGCTGGGTTATCTGTAAAAGCAGTTTTTGTTTAGGATCATATATTAAGGAGGAAAAGCCATCTATACCAACCTGGACAGTTTTTCTCTTTAATTACATGAAATTAACTTTAACAGAAAAATCTGTTTTTTGTATTTGCTAAAACTGTCACCATGTTGTGACAGTTTAATATAAGACAGATAATCTGTGAAGAGATCAAACTCTTCCCTGCTGTCGCCATATGAAGAAATGAACCGCTCCCGCTGAAAGATCAGCCAATCAGAATCAGGAGGAGGAGCTTAGTGCTGTCAAATATCCTCATGTACTTTCTGCTAAATGTGCAAATGGTAGAGAAACAAATTGCTGTTACAGAAAAACCGTTCATACACCGTCATCGATGGCTATGCTAACTAACATGACCATTCTGCTTTCGGGAAGGGGTGTGAGCAGCGCACAACATAAGCTTGATTGACAGCACTAAGACCCTCCTCATGACTGACTGGTTACCTCTGACTGAGTGGTGTGTTCCTGCAGTTAGTACTGGGAGAAGTACTAACTGATTATTTGTTTATACTGTCACAACATACTGACAGTTTTAACAAATGTGAAACAAATATATATTACACTGTAAACTTTAAGTGCCTTGTTTACCACAGAGGAGAGACTGAATAAGCTGAAATCTGTGGAAGCCACAAGAAACCATTTTTGGTCTCCAATATGTCTTACCATATTTTTTAGGTTTCATAAAGTCACAGAGAAGTGACAGTCAGGCTGTGATTTGTACAGCTGTTAGCGGGCCCCGTGGATGTTCTACATCTGTCATCTTATCACGCTGTTGATACCATAGCAGCTTCTTTACCTCATATTATTCACTCAGAGCATCATGCCATCTTTGCTTTAGGCTCTTTCCCTCTTTTTAAAAAACAGACCCCACCGCCCCCACCACATGGTGAGTTCACAGTTAGCTCACAGTAACACATCATCCTGCCGTCTTTGCTAACAGTGGCTCAGCTCTGAGAAACACTGAATATATTTACATAGTGATTTCAACGCACACTTTCCAGATATTATTTTTCAATCTGGAGTCTGGAGGCATAGGCTGCAGCATAACATGTGACCTTTGAAGAAATTAGATCTTTCCCACGGTGAGTTGTTTTTGTATATGCCAGCTGGAATTGAGAGTTGCATGTAATGTAAATTCCAACATCTATTTGTTTATTCCATTCTGCATGTTCCCTGTTTATGCTTAAGCCAACATATATGGTGGACTCTCCAGGAGTCTTTTTTAACAAAAACAACCAAAAGAAAATACATTTAACATTTCAATTGTTTTCCTCAGAATAAATCTAGGCATGATGTGTACATCGTAGACAACCAAATATTAATATGAAAGTCTGAAAGGCATTTTGTAAAAGGTAGACCCAGATACCAGGTGAGGTTCCATTTTAATATGTCATCCATCATTCTAAGTGTATGTAGTTAAAATAAATTTAAATAAATATGCACCTGCATCAGTGGTGCAGGTGCATGGCTTTTTCGCTTCTGTCAGATTGCCCCAAGGCAGCTGTGGCTACTATCCAGTAGCATGTGAGTCTGTGTGTGAATGGGTGAATGACTAACTGTGGTGTGAAGCGTGATGAGGTCCTCTGATATAGCGCTGTACAAGTAGAAGCCATTTACCATCAACATCAAATCCAAAACCAATACTATGTCAGATCGTTATAAAGGTACAGAAATTTACACAATTGTACCAACTGAACCATAAAAACTTAGAAGAAATTCTACATTTATTAAGCTCCTTTTCCTGCTGTCTTGATATCTAACAGAAGAAAACTTTCCTGAAGAACGTTTTGCCTGTCATTGAATCTGATCTGATACAAACAATAAACTCATCGCTCTCATCAGGTGTTTCCCCCCCAGACTTTGCAAACAAACTCCTAATAAAAGACAATCTGGACAAGTCATTTCTGCAGAACTACTGGCTAATCTCCAAACTTGGATTTGTTGCCTGAAAGGTGCTGCTACTTTCGCAGGAGGAGTAAAACTTGCTTTTGTTACTCAGAGCTCAGCAACACCATGCAGTCAAACAAGGCTAGGTATCGCTGGAGTGTGCAGTGTGTTAACACCAGACAGAAAAAAGATACAATTTTAGAGTTGGTTTTAGAGTTGTGGAACTCTAAAACCATTAGAGTAACAGAATAAAAGGTTTCACAAAATGTCTGATTACTAAAACCAGCAGGCGGAGCAGGATAAAAGAGTACAGTACTAAATGGGTACCATGGCAATGAAAGTCTCCAAAATAAAGCAGTCTTTTAGCATAAAATAGTTAAGATTTTGCCACTTTTTGATGCTCCTCCTGCGTGTCAATACGCGGTTGGCCACCAGCCTCTCTCAGTTCACATCCCGCCACTGGCCTGAACGGATCCACACCGACTGCCCAACATGCATAGCACCGTTGAGTCCTGCTCTCTGCCTCAGGTGCTCCTTCCTGTAGCTTCACCATGGCTTCACTGTTCACTGTTAGCAGAGTCACTTCTTTCCTTTGTCTCTGGCAGGCAGGGCTCATGATTGTTGTACCTTCCAGCAGTTCCCACTGCTTTTCTTTTTCTGCCCTCCTTTGTTTCAGCCACTGGACCCGGCCTATTATCTCTGCCGGTCTGTCTCTGTCTGCCGTTCTTTGCCACAGATTTCTGCCATCTTGCCCCCGGCCATTCTGCCTACCCCTCACAGCTCAGTGCTTGCTCTCTCTCTTGATGGCTTGTCAATCTGCCTTTTTTGTTTCTGGTTTCCCTGCATGCCACCATTGCTGATTGAACAATCCCGTGCCATTGGTGTGAGTGAGCATTTCTGTTTTGGGAAATGGCCTAAACTTCAGCATGCATAAAAACAGGTTTGCTCAGATCTTTTCTCCTTAGGTCATTTTGTATGTAGGTTCTGGTTCTGCATGGCCCCAATGTCCCACATGTTTGTGGAATGGAAACAGACTCCAGCAATGCCAGAGCAACATGCAAAACTTCCACTTTCATCATCACTGCTTATCAAGAAGGTTTAATTGTAAGCATCCACAATCTATCAGCGGTCCCTTTAAAGCGCCTCTCTCAGGATACAGATAAAGTCAAAGTGGGAATTGGTGTAAGCCCAAAACAAGTAGCTTGGCTGCTGGCAGGGAAGTGGAGCAGCATTGTGTTTAAGGTTACCACTTCATGTGGGAAACCAGGCTCCCATGTGGACACATGATATATGAAATAGAAGGGGAGGGCATGTCTTTGCTCAACACGCAAAGATTAATGACCAATGCACTACATAAACCCAAATACTTTATCTCAAGCATAGCAACAAGAAGCTTGAATGCGGCTGTGGTTATTCTTTTCAGGACGCGGCAGGCATGATGTCTGCGTTGTCTGTTACATATTCAGAAAGGAGCGCCGCTTTAAACATTCTCCTTCTGAACTGTTCACTATTTGTCCAATAATTTAGAAACTGGAATGCTAACCGTTTTCACATTTTTGCTTGCTTTTTTTAATTTTTTTTTTAGAATTTAAAAACTTGCCAGATATACAGTAGGAGTAGATAAGAGTAGTGCCGTGTTTTTGTGCTCAGCGCTTTCAAGGCTGTGCAGGCGAAGGAAAGGGGAGGATGTCATCAATTTCACTCAATTTTCCCGAGGACCTTGAAAAGCGGGCCTCGCTTTGTGTTGCATTTCTCTGTAAAATACTGATGAACAGCTTTCAATTTCGCCAACACGAGCCAGAGTTCTCTGAAACCGCCTCAGGACTGTGTTGTGGCTGTGCAGGACATTGAGTTTGACAGCACAGTTTGTCAGATTTTGGCGAGTTCTTTTACTCTTCCTGCTGAGCTGGTGTTGGAGCAATAACACAATCATAACGCTCCGGTAATGACGCCATCAACTACATGGTTAATTAGGTCATATTTGTCGTCAGGTCTCCGATCCACATGTAGAATCACACTCAAGACTCATGGTGGTAAAACGCAAAAGGTTTTACTTACAATGTTTACAGGAATAGAAATGTGCGACTGAAGATGTTCTGTTTCCTGCATCAGGTTCTGGAGAAGCAGAGTGTAGTTATTTGCAAAACTGTGGTAAAAATCTGGTGGTTCATTTGTCATGAGGGCGGACAGAAACCAAATGATGGTGTTTTTCTAATTAAAGTCATGCAGAATGATTACTACACAAGTGTGTTATTTACTTTCACTATCATTTTTGCTAAGCTTTGGCAAAATAGATGATCTTACCTGTGGTTCTACCAGAGACTGCATTGCTTTGTGGGTTGTGTGTGCATTTGCGTTTCCCCACAATAATTTAAAGCAAAAATTGTTTTTAGTGGCGTGCAGAGAAACAGCTTGTTACCATATCTACCGTGTTCACCAGATCTGTGAGCGTTGAAAACGTTCACAAACGAGATGAAACAAGATAAAGACAACTTTCATCTCTTTAATCAGTCCTATTGTGTCAAAGGAGGAGAAAGATGGATACATTTGTCAGACATAACAGAGGTTTACAATGGCACAGCTGCTAAGCATAAAAGAAAATAGGATGATTGTTCCTTGTTTTGGTCATCATGTTAAAGCCTCAAAGGTACAAAGAAACATCCTTAAACTTCACAACTATGTAGTTAAATGACACATTTTCTGTCTGTTAACACGAAGCACGTTTATCTTCCAGTCAGCACATCTGAGACACGGGAACTTGTCTCTCTGACCTGTTTCTCTGGCATAAACCCACACACTAGTATGTCTTTCTATCTACACAAGGACTTTGCACTGACTTCCATTTATTCTTCATTGAATAGCCTAACCCTGACCTTTGCTCTAACGTAACCTCAGTTCATACACTTGGCTACTTTCAACACAGCAGTTTTCGATGCTGCAGTCCAATTTTTTGCTGGAATGTGAATTTTTTATTTTTTTTTGTACACGTGGTCGTTTGTACAAATTAAATATAATCTAATTAAATATGATCGCAATGAAACTACTGTCCGAGTGGTTTACAGCCCCAAAACGACCCGCATGCGCACCAGAAGAACAAAGATGCCACACAGCAGCGCTCTGTTTACTGAAGTGATAACAGATGGATTTATTTAAAAGTTTAATCAGCAAAGAGGTCTGACGGTATTGTGACAAACTCAGAACAAATGAAGAAAGCTAATAAAAAGAAAACAGCTAATAGCGACGGCCTTTTGTGGAGCTTTGAGTGAGACAATCTTAAAGAAGTCTGATTGGCTGTGTAGAACCAGGAAGTAGTGGGATTGTGATGTGACGCGCTTCACTCACAGACTTCTTACATAACTATAAATCGGAGTCATCCTTTATATGTAAATTCGCTGTGTCTGGTTTCTTCAGGTGCAGAATTATCACGTATGTCTAACAGATGGATAACATGTAACATGACCGTTCAAACTGCACAATGAAAACCTAAATAATCTGTACAGGTTTCTGAGCTTGATAGTTCAGCCTGGATCAAAACTCTGACAACTGATCTGTAATAAAGACACAAAATATTATTTACTTAAGGAAACTATTAACTACTCATGACATCACAACAAAGTCTTTGATAAAAAAAATAAAAATAAACTTTCTTTTTGTATTTTAAGTAAATCTTAGGTATTTTTTAGTTTATAAAGGAACATTTTGTGTCCAAACACCTACATTGTAACGTCATTTTGAAGGCTTCGTTTGTTGGACTTTTAAATATGTAACAGCCATCCTCTGTTTCAAATTATACAAAATTGTCCTTATTCACTGAGAATCAACATCACTATGCTGTAATGTTTAGGAATACAGTTTCTTAACCCAGCTGCTGTACTCAACAGTTTCTTCCAGTCTCCAGGAGGAACTTGTAATTCCACATATAGCTGATGCTAATGTAATTCTGTGGCAGCCTTGGCTTCACAGGAAACGAGCTGCGGTTCAGCATAATCAAATTTATTCCCCATAACCCCAGAGCAGATCTGAGAACGCTGATAACCCCAATAAGCTCTGATGCATGGGTCTGTCTCATAATGTGGGATGCATCAGTTTATCTCTTTGCCTCCTAATGTGGGGCTGCAAGACTTACTCCCAACAACCACAGCTTACTCTCTGCAGGCCCGGGGGAGGAATCCAATATTGACTTTGGGGTATTATAAAAGACTAAATTAAGTCAAAGCGGGGATGTGACACTGCGTAAAAACTACCTGATGGCACTCAGCTTATTCAGAGCCAGAACAGATCAATTGTTTGCCGCTCAGATGCACAAACGCTTATAATTCTTCAGACAAATTCCTGGCTTCATGCCTTGTTTTTTTTACTGGTAGCATCACATGGAAGTTCTTGCGTATTACCTTAAAACAACCTGGTTTAAAGGCCATAATTTCTTAATGTTGATGAAAAAGTCTTCGTTCCACTGGCAGATTATTTAACTTTTAACATGGGAAAAATGTCTTGTTCTAAGTAAAATAATCTGCCACTGTAACCACAACTTTTTTTTATCAATGTTAATGAATTGTTGACTTAAAGCTGCTGATACACTGATTACTTTTTTCACTAATGATACAGTACAAACATCTGAGGTGTGATATTGGCCAATCCAGATCCAATCCAGACCAATAGTTCCACATTGTTACCGATACCAAAACTAGATTTTTTTAATATCAGGACCGATGCAGATATTCATATTATATCGGTGCATCTCTACTTAACACTAACTCCTATATCTTGCTGAAAAGTTACTTGTGAGCTAGCTTTGCCTTATTTAGTTCAAGTTTGGTAAGACATTATTCACTAGAAACTAGACCAAAAATACTTGGTAAGATTTTATTTTATTTTTTTTATTTTTTTTGCCATGCAGTGCCAGTAGGTGGGAGGTGAAAGTTGACTTAGTGAAAGTTGAAATCCAGTTAGAGCTGAAGTGAGGGGAGAGCAACATCTGTGTGGCCTTTTTATCTGCAGACCTGCTGGGCATTTCTACCCTGGATGATGCGCAGCAGCTGCTCCGGATAGGTGTCCTGCCATCTGATGACCTAAGCCCATCCAAGTGGAGCAAGAGAGACCTGCGTGATTGACCAAACCTTTAGCCAAGGTTATCCGGCGTGTGTGGGCATAGAAGGTCATGTGTGAGCAGTGCCCAGTGAATAATCACCCCTCTTGTTTCTCATATTGCTCGGGACGGGGTGGGCGGAGGTAATCTCCATGCCGGTGTTGAGGCTAAGCATTGCAGACACTTTGTGTTGTTGGAAATCACCTTGGGAGCTTTCGACACAAGAAAAATCATGCTGCTTGAACCCAGTCAGTGTTTGATGGATGGCAACCTGTGGAAGGAAGCCAAGCCCCTCCTCCTAGATTTACATGGCATGTCAGCCACAAGAAGCATGAGATTCCAGCAGAAAAATTAAAGATGAAAAATCTTGGGCAGTAGCCTGTATTATTATTATTATTATTATTATTATTATTATTATTATTATTATTATTATTATTATTATTATTTGTTTGAAAGTACTGCAGATACTTAAGATAGCAGGGGGATTTTCAGTAGTTTATTGTGCTACTGGACATAAATGGTGGGTGTTCCCTGTAGGACAGGGGCATCAAAATTGTGATTCCTTGGTCCAGAGAAGCAGACAAGATAAACTCTTTTATACATTTCATATATAAATCAGCATAATATTGCATTCATATGTCATGGTTTTCATATGTGTTTGTGTGTGGCCATTCAGTCCAATCCATCTCAATTCCCTCCCACAATAAAATTTGAAAAGATTTTGTTGTGGAATCTTTCTTTCAATCATTCTCCTTGTTTTAGAAATACAAAACCTTTAATTAAACACTGTTAATCACTCAGTTATTGTAATGCAAGCAATAAGAAATCTTACTTTTGAGTTCAGCTGTATATTCTGACTGTAAACAACAACACACACGCATGCACACCCCCACACACACACAAAAAACTAGAGGTGCAATTTTTTTTTAAATGACTTCATCTCAGAAATCCTGGATTGTTGCTGTTAAACAGCATCTATGGTGTTTGCCTATCCACATTTACAAGTCAAAAAAGCTTCTGATCTTGTAAGTTCAACTAGGAAATGTTCAAACAATAGCATCCACACCCACTCTCTTACTGTTTAGTCTCACATCACACAGAAGAGTCCTTCACCTCTAATTATTCCTACTTGGCCGGGAGCCAGACCTACGGGTACCGCTGCCCAGGCAAAAGAGAAAAAAATCAATAGCCTAATCAGCTGTGTTTGGGAGCCATCTATGTAGCACTGTTGTAAACTAAGTTCATGTTTAATGCATGCTTTCTACCTAGCTTAGATTATTTGCTGCTTTTTTAGCTAAACTTAGAAAAACTCTACTGTGATCCCATTGGTGCAAAAATGATCTATTTTGTTCATCTCTTAATTCCACACTGCATGCAATACATTGAACTCCCACCTATTTACAGTCATTATTCACGGAATTATTTATTCACTGATTTTTCTGAAAATTATTTGCAGACAATTCACATAGTTGAGGATTTTTTATTTTTTATTTTTCATAGAGCCAATATAAAATATTCAAAAGAAAATGCAGCTTGGGAAGCTGAAATATTTAGACACAATGCCACCTGACATACTATTGGCTTACGTTTTCAAAGCAGCCAATCCAAATTCATTATCCTTTGTGCAGCTAAAATAAGAAGGACTGTGGAATTTTGCTTTGGCAGTGATGCCAACATGGTTTACACTGTGCATTTTTATGCATATGTATATTTTGTATTTTAACTGTTAAAATAGTCAGCCCCCAATTCTTTTTGGGGTGTTCAAGTATTCAGGGATTTCAGCTATTCGCTGGTGTTTGTGTGCTCCTTAAACACTGTGAATACCAGCTGCTAGAATTCTCCTTAAAGACACACTATTGCCACCTACAGGACTGGAGTGTAAAGAGCAGCTTAGCAGGACTGAAAAAACTGCTTATTGGACCACAAGCTGTTCTGTGAAACTTATTGTGGAACATTGACATAAATATTAGAGGGGCGTATGTCTGATGGAGCCGCTATGTTACATTTTTTGAATTAAGTCAGATTTATGGGAAGGAGCTACGTGGTGTAAAGGCCCCATACACAGACACACAAAGAAAATACTACCAAGTATTTTTGGTTTAGTTTCTGGTGCAAATATCTAAACAAACCTCTATAACTTGCTGAAAAGTAATTTGTAAGTTAGTCTTGTCTTATTTCAAGTGTACTAAGATATTTGCACTAGAAAATAAACAAAAGGTATTTAGTAAGACTTTGTTTTTTTGCAGTGTAGTCCTCAACACAGCTGTCTTGGGTTCAATTCCCGACCCTAATCTTTGCTTGATGTCTTTCCTGCCCATTTCCTTTCTGGTAACGAAAGGCCTCTAGCTTCCAAATAGAAAAACAAAATTGATTCATGCACATATTTTCCGATTCTAGAATTTAGAATCGGAAAATATTGTGATACTTTTTATATTATTAAAAAGTATCACATTTGAATGGCTGTTTAAACTTCAGAGCTGAAGTGCGTCATAACCTTTATGTGCTGCAGTGAGAAAGTGTTGCTCAAAGATCTTTCGTGCCATTTACCAGAAAACATGAGTTGCTGTAGATTCCCACTATCAAAACGACTTCCTAATCAATAATTCACTGACATTGAAGCCCCCACTGCTTCCCTGCTCAAATGAGATAATCAATTTTCCATCCATCCATGTTTTAGAAGGATAAACTTTTCAGTGCTGTCAACTAGGTGTGTGTTAAAGGTGTCCGCTCCTACGGAGGCTGCAGAGGGTCTGAAAACCAGGAGGGAGCGGTTGTTAGAAAGGTCAGGTATCATCTACTCTGACCACAGCAAATGTCAGCAAGACAATCTGATAATTCTGACCCCAGGGTTGAGGGGAAAAAAAATCAAAAGGCAGGATTTGTAGAAAAAAAAAAAAAAAATAGCACAAAATGTCAGACAAATATGCCAAGAAGAAGTGATGTGTCTGTCAGAGCTCAGTATTCTACTAAGGGTCAAGTCCCAGTGGTTTGATCCATCAAATTCCAGCAGCTGGTTTTAAAAGCAGCAGTGAAATAGAGTTTATTACACTGACGAAAGATGAAAGAGGGGTTTATGAAAAACACTAAACACCAGGTTAGGGTGCTTATATTTAACAAAATGCAACATAACATAAAAATCCAACATGGTCCAGTTGCTGTTGGACAATCATGCATGTAAGGGGCAGTATTATGTAAAATGGATTTTTTTGATACAATTCTTTTTATAATGTTATTCCCTCATCAAAACTGTACCACGAGAGAATACCGTACGTATTCTTTCATGCATGTTTGAGAAATCCTTTGATGTCCATGGCAACCGTTCAGCTGTGCAAAACGCCTGATTGGTCCTAGTTCCGCCTTCCAGACATAGCTCCTCCTCTGAGCTGTAGATTCCAGCAAACAGCTGGTGGGATTGAGAATCTGCTGAACTCATTATCAGGGCTACTTCTCAGAGCAACGCTGGTAAAAACACTGAAGGGTTAATAGAGGAGCCAGGTTGTGACGACTTGCTGAAGGTTTTAGGAAGAGCAGGAGTTTTTAAAGAGACAGGCTGTTTCAAACTGTTAAGAAGGCTAAGCAAAATTAATTTTGAGTCATATTTGATGTATATAGTATTTTTATAGTAACTGAAGTGAAAATAGATACTTGATTTCGCTATAATATGTGTAATACACATAACATTGTCCCTTTAACAAAGGCTTCTAACTACCATCTGTAAAAAAAACCTGACAATTTCATAGTTCCAACACTACCTTCATATGCATTAATTAGCACTAGCGCAGAGGCTAACATGACCTTCTTTATCTTGGGGGTCCAGCCAGCAGCATTGGCCAAGAAAATCAATGGCATTCCTGGATTGTCTACTTTGTTAATAGAGGAGCCATGTTCTTGATTATTATGAAGCCCAAAACATAACATGGTGTAAAATTATGACTTTGTGGGAAAAATAACGGCATTTGATCACAATAATCAAAAGTGAACTGAAACAAACACCTTTAATGTGTGACAGTGTGTGTCATAAATTCATGAATGTTTTCCTGTTTGACTTCATGTTTCGAAACAAATTTACTTTTCAATGTTTTTCTAAGTTATTGAGATTCCTTCTCTTATGTTCTTTTTCACGTCACACTTGGTGATGAGAAAAGGCCTATTTTTAACAGTTTTTTTTTTTTTTTTTTTGCTGATGGAAAAACTAATCTTAGAAGAGTAATGTGTTGTAAAAACAGGACACAGATTTCAATGAACAGCCTCTTGTTTCCTTCACAGTGGGCTTCAGAACCCTGCATATGTAGCAGTGACTCTATCAGCTACTGGGTCTACAGCCCTGCTGAAACAATCAGCTCAGGAGTGAAGAACTAAAACAACCCAACCTTCCCATGAATGTGGCTTCTCCTGTTTTAGGTTGGACGATCCAGTCAAGCCCAGTGCAAAAAAAGCAATTACCCTGCAGTCTAGAAAACAAGGTCCCAGAGCAATGAGACCACCAGGGCCAGCGGTGTGGCTCCAGGTCCCCGCTGTTGCCGATACAGTACAATCTAATATCCTTTGCATGGCGGCGTCATTACACAGAAATAAATGTCCTGCTCTGAAATCACAAATGTTTTATGGTGGAAAACTAAGACGTTTTTTTTCAGGGACATGTCTGTTGTTATTGCTTTCTCCTCCCTAAAAATTCCACGCATGTTCAGATCCTGCTGTAATCACACGCTGTGATCCGGAGACCATTGGGTCTACAGACCACTGGGTCCAGATTACACATGGATGAGGAGGAAACGGGATTCCCATATTCTCAGAATAGTGGGGATTCTGGTTACCCTTCGTACAGCGTGTGCTTTCACACTTTGGGATTTTACGTGATGAACACCAAGTAAAAAGAAAATGATACCTGAGAAGTTTTCTTCCCAAACGAAAATCAAATTTTGCAGAACCGCCTTTGGCTGCAGCTTCCACTGCAAGATGTTTGGTGTAAGTCTCTATCAGCGTGGAACAACATGGGCATATCTATTCTTCTTCACTGAATTTCACTGAGGTACATATCAGAATAAATAAGATTCACCACACTTTTCAGATTTTTTTTTTGTTTTAATGACTAAACCATGTAAAATTGTCCTTTCCATCCACAAAGATGCAAACCATTGTGTTGCTCCATTTTGTAAATGAACACATCATTATTTGAAACACATTCATTTTAGATGTAAAATCAACAGCAGAGACACTGTAATGTAGAATGTTTAGTTTTGAAAATTTTTAATGATATATTGTCACATGGACGTCGCACTGTCAATGGATTCAGGGTGGACGACTATTGCTAATGCTTGTTTTGCTAATGCTTGTTTTGCTAATGCTTGTTTTGGATCGGTCCAGGCAAAACAAGCATTTTTGCACAATGAGTAACGTTCAGTTTGAACCGTAACACATTGAGACAGAAGGCAATGCAGAAATGATGTGGAGGAATAAAAACGAAGCGGACCAAAGGGAAGAAGAGGAGAGAGTTGAGTGGAAAAGCTGGTGTTTGTGCTGCTGCTGCTGCCTGGAAATGCTAACCCAGAAGAAGAGCAGCTACACTACAGAAAAAATATCACTGTTTCTAACTCAGACTGTTTACGGTAAACATTGGGATTAAAACATTTGATCAAACATAGAAAAATTGTTTGTTACAAAAACTTTCACATTAAACATTCATTCATTATCTCCTGTTTGTTTAGATTTGGCATTAGCTCCAGTTAATGCTGTTAGTTAATAATGTAAGGTATAGCTAATGGTGTTAGCTCTATTGATTCCTGCTAATGGTATTAGGTCTAGCTGTTTGACCTTGATGTCTTGTATTTGTCCATCCATCCATCCATCCATCCATCCATCCATCCATCCATCCATCCATCCATCCACACCCTTGTCCTTAGTGGGGTCGGGAGTTGCTGGTGTCTATCTCCAGCTAACGTTCCGGGTGAGAGGCGGGGTCACCCTGGACAGGTCGCCAGTCCGTCAACCTGGACAGACAACCATGTCCACACATACTCACACATAGGCAGAATTTAGAGAGACCAATTAACATGCCAGTCATGTTTTTGAACTGTTGGAGGAAGCCGGAGTAGCTGGAGAGAACCCACGCATGCACAGGGAGAACATGCAAACTCCAGGCTGCAAGGCAGCAGTGCTACTAACTGCACCACTGTGAAGCCCCAGGGTATGCATAGCATAAGTGGAAAAAAATGGCGACCTCTGTCTGTGCAAAATATAAGGATATAACATTTTTAATGTAACAGTGAGTTTTAACATATCAACAACTTTTAGGATAATAGGAAAATTACAACATATTTAGGCCAACATGTTGAACTAGTTGTGGATTCATTTAAGAAAACTTACTTAAAACCTGTACAGTACAGTGAATTTTACATCTTACCCATCTGCTTCTGTTTGTTAATCTAATGCAGACATCTCAAAGACTGTGCAAAAAGCATTTTCCCCAGGATCATTCTAAATCATTTAGCATTAGCAACTTTGAGCCTCAACATGTTGCTGAATAAGTGAATCTAATTTCTAAGTGCTTCAATAGAGCAGTGTGCCCCTTTGGTTAGCCTGCCTGGCTGGCTGGGGGAAGTACAGAGGGAAAGTCAATTAAAGCATCCTCAGTAAAAACGATTGCGGATCTTACACTTAATTAAAAGCACCTCAATTTACCGCTCTTATCTTAGGTAATCATGTTAAACAATAGGGGTGCTAAAAACCCATTAGGGGCATGGATTTTAATTAGCAACCTGGTAGATGTAACATAAAATCAGCTCTCTTCACCTTCCTTTGAACAGAAATCATTTAGCTGTGGGAATGCTCAGGGTTTGTAGTAAAGTGAAGGAATAATTACCTGGTATTCTGTTATTTTTCTTCTTCTTTGTTTATTTTGCAGACATTGGGGCATATCTTATGGTAAACTGTGTAATTTACTTTTGCTTAAACATGACTACATTCTCCTGTGAAGTCTTATGGACTTTTTCTTTTGGTGATATTAAATCATCTGCAGCAAAAAGGCATTAAGCTGGGGCGTCGGAGTACATGAAGGATTGCTTCATAACAATTTGAATGCACACTGTACAAACGTGTCCTCCATGAAATGTTAAACAGCTGATAGAAAGTCTCAGCTGTTACCTGACTTACTCATTCTGTTTAACACTGAATAATTTTACTGTTTCCCTTATTTATGAACTTGTTACACCGTGCCACGTGTCTAAATTTAATCATCTCACAAATAAGTCGCAAAGAAGACAGCCACCGTGGATTAATAGGCCCAAGCTACCAAGCTATTAAGATTATGAGAATGTGTAGAGTCCTGCTCATGGGGCGGTGTAAGTAATCAGATTAATTTAATTTAATCAC